>JBBPJV010001219.1:0-10530 GCA_038088915.1 Sutorius aff. eximius
CCTTCCCCATCGTTCCTTGACCCCTCTTGGGTTCCTACGCCTTCCAGCCTGTCCGTCTATCAGGCTTACCCCGTTCCTCCTCCTGGTACTCCTTCCCAGGATCTCCAACCCTCGGAGTACTGTGCTCCTCACCTCCGGGTTGAGCAACAGCTCTGAACCTTCCGCCCAATCCCTCAGGGGCTTGGTTGTAACAGTGGGGGTGTCAGTGGGAAGTCCTTTCTTGATGGCTTTGACTTGGTCCATCTTAGACTGGACGGCGGATGCCTTCTCCATCCATCCTTCAATGGTCTTCAGGGGGGAATCGATCAACAAGATCTTTTCCATGATGGGCAAGGGGATCCCCATTTGGTAAAATGAAATCAGGATGTCGTCAGAGGGGTTCTTGGCATCAGCCACATAACTCCTGAATTTCACATTATAGTCTGTGAGGGCAGCGGAGTAATTTTCTTTCTTGGGCTCCACGTGGGCAGTGCAGAGCCAGTTCAGGGCATTGCTCTTGGTCTCATGGTGGAGGAATGCAGCGTTGAATTTGTTGACAAAGTTGTTGAACTTTCCTAGGGATAGGGAGTGGGGAGAGGCCTTGAAGGCGGCATTCCTAAAGGTGTTAGCCCAGATCAGGGCCGACCCACCTTTCATATAGGAGAGGGTGTAGGTGACTCGTTTAGTGTCCATGTTATAAATGTCTTCATTTATGGCAAGGTATGTCCTGACTTCATTAAGCCAGGGGGAGGATTTCCTAAAGTCTCCAGTGAAGTCCGAAGGGGGGGAAATCCTGAGTTCTGTGGGTTTGATCATCATAGGGGGCAGGTGGAATATGTGAGATGGGGGCGATGGGGGTCTAGGGGCTCATTGGTAAATTTGCAAGAGCAGTTCAACCAGTTGGGTCAGGGATCTCTGTGAAGAAATAGTGGTTCTGTGGAGGGGACCAGCGAGCGATTGCTCTATGTAGTCCTGCTGCTGAGGGGTGGGGAGGGTCTCGTCTTGCTCAGAAAGCAGAGACTGGGATTTAGAGTTGGATGAGGGGAAGGGGAACAATGATCTGTCACGATAGACATGAGTCAAGGGGTGTCTGGGTGGAATGGTGGGCAGCTGCGATGGTGCCACTTAAAATAGTCTTAGTGTATTGTTACACCTAGTCCAGTCTGGAGTAGGTCTGTTACGGTTTCTTTGTTCCTCTATGTACTACTAGTTTCTTTCTTCCCTCACACTGCCACCTTTCCATCCACTCTCCATCATGTCACTTGCCGGTGGTGTACATACCAGATACTCAGGTTTTTCTCTTTCTTCATCCCTAACTCTCAGTTACATAATACCTACCCGGTCGGGTAACTCTTTCCCAGGCTCTCTTACTATATAAACCAGTAGCCAGCATAGTTATTTCCTCATGCTAGTTCTCTTCTGTACTTTGATCATCTCAATCCCTACTTGACTTCGCTCAGGCCTCGCCAAGTGATAACTCTTGACTAGTCGTCACAACCTTCGACCTTTGTCTCCACCCACCTTTCTACAAAGGGGGTAGTCTTAGAGCATTGCGTCTCTTCACTCGTCGACGTGTCCACATCTCCTTGTTCCTCGTCCCTTCACTTACGGTTCCTCCCTTGAAAGGCCATCACTCCGTCACCATCGTCTAGTTGCTACACCGTAGCAACTCACCTGCACTTGTCCTTGTCGACCTTCGTCCACATCGCCTTCAACCCTAGACCCTAGTGGTAAGAGGTGATCCTCAGAAGCTACGCCTGGTCCTACCCGGAACAGTCGTAACAAGGTCGTGACCATTTATACATGCGTGGGACAAAGGGGTTGAAGGATTCTGCTGGACTATGCACAGACAGAGGTCGAGGGGTTGAGGGAATCCGCAGGACTATGCACTGACAGAAGTCTGAGAGGAGTTCTAACAGCATAGTATTCTGGTTATGCTAAGACTGATGTACAGGAGTATATGTGGATGGTTTATATACAACTACTACCAGTTCTCAGAAAGTTGGGAGAATTCTATGGAAAGGGATCCGAGATTGCAGTAGTACTACCAGATCAGTGGAAACCCTAGAAAGGAGATAGAGGTGAAACAGGGTGAACCTGGATGTAGCACAATCTGGTCTAAGCAGGACAAAGGAAAGGAAAACATATTGGCAACAGAGTTCCATTGGTCAAAGTGGGTGCAGAAGATTCGAGAGAAGTAGTAGCATGGGGCCTCATGCCCAGTGGGTCAGCGGAGGCACTATGGATGGAAGGAACAGCCACTATCGGATAGTCCGGAGATAGGGGTGAAGAAAGTAGATAGTCCGAGCATCGAAGATGTGGCTTAGTACAGAGATAATGAGGAGAAAAAGATTACCAGCACATTCCACAAGCTGTCATAACAGTCATGACTGTTTATACACGCTGCTGGGCATCCAGTGTTCCGCAGGACTATGCACTGATGGAGGTCAAGGGGGTTGAGTGTTCCACAGGACTATGCACTGACAGAAATCAAAGAGGTTGAGAGTTCTGCTGGACTATGCACAGATGGAAGTCAAGAGGAGTGGAGTATGAGTGTAGTATTCCAGTTATGCTAAGACTAGTGTACAGGGATGCACATGGGCAGTTTAAGTACAACTACTACCGGTATTCAGGAAGTCAGAGGGACTCTGTAGAAGGGGTCCGAGATAGTGGTAGCACTACTAGATTGGGGGAAACCCTAGGAAAGGGGATAGAGGTGAAATGGGGCAAACCTGGATGTAATCCAATCTGGTCTAGGCAAAGTAAAAAAGGAGATCTCGTGTAGGAGATGGAGCTCCACATCAACGGGAGAGGCAGAGCAATACTAAAGTAAGAGGCCTCATGCCCAGGTGGGTCAGCGGAGGCACTAAGGATGAATGGGGAAAGCCACTATCGGATAGTCCAGAGATAGGGGCAAAAGAAACTAGGTAGTCCAAGTGTTGTGAGGATGTGGCTTAGTACAAAGATAAAGAGGAGAAAAAGGTTACCAGAGTGTCCCATGAGCTGTCATAACATAGACTGATCAAATCTAGGCAAAGGAATAAAAGGAATCAGCTAAATAAACAGAGTTCTGTGGGGCAGAACGACAGAATGACAAGTAAGTAGGGAGGCCTCATGTCCAGAGGTCAGCAGAGGCACTATGGATGGGAGGAATGAGCCCATATCAAGTAGTCCTTGAGATGGGGGGAGAGATGTAGTCCATAGTTGACATGGCTAATGTAATGATAGAGAAGAGAAAAACATTACCAGGGCATCCCATGAGCTAAACATAATAGTAAGACAAAGCCTAAACTAAAGACCTAAATGATGAGGTGGAACAACTCAGAACCAGGTATGACATCTGGCAATGTTTTATAATGAAGAGGAATACACATGCAACAATGTACACGGGTGAAGGTGGAAAGGAGAACTAGATATCTTGCTTAAGCCTAGAGGTAGACTCCAGATAATGCCCAAGTGAGCTAGACTGGGAAACAATCACAGCTACATCCAGGGTATATATACAAATGCCAAGACTATTACTGATACATGACTAATATATTGTGAGAGATGATACAATAGATAAAAAGGTACAGCCAATAGCAGAATGGGCTCTTATCTATGATGTCATGGATCTAGACTAGTCACATGATCTGACATCATAGAGTCCAGGCCCTAGTTGTTACGATTCGTTTCCCTTTTTATTTCCTTCATCTCACAGTCTAGCTTGCATTCCTAATGCTCGCTACCCTGTAGACCCCTTCATTCATCTCACCGTCTAGCTCGCTATACGGCAGACCTTGTAGCCATTCCTACACTTCGGTGTCCGAACCCCATGGACTACATTTCACCTATCACATGATTCTTTTACTCACGTGACTACTATCCTTTTCATAGCCATTCCCACGCCACCAGTGCAGATCATGGACTACTGCTTCCAATGACTCACCTCACGGTTCGTCATCTTAGATTGCCTTTCTCCTCGTATCCTACACGAGTCCCCTTTACGGAATCCCAGTGTTCCTCTTCCCTTTACTGCCAGATATCCCAATATGACCTATTCCTTTCCTTCCGTCTACCCTGGACCCACGGCTCCCCATTGTATTCTTACTATAGATCTCTCGCCCTTGGACCCACGGCTGTCCGTTGTATTCCTAGCATAGATCTCTCCGCCTCTCCTTTCGGCTCCCTGACAGGATATACCTTAGTATCTCTTTTATTCTTTCCTTCCTATTACGGATACTACTTTCCCATGCTCGCCTTACTATATAAGACTCGCGCCTTCCTTGTAGTATTCCTTACGCTAGTTCCTACCCGGTACTTAGGACATAGTACTCCCGTACTTGCCTAGTCCCGTCTCCATCTATTTCCCATGTCTATACCTCCGATATCCCAATACTAGCTTTTCTCCCATCACTGCACTGTGTGCATCTCATCGACCCTCAGTCCAGCACTGTGGCCACTACCATCCTTCAAGTCTCCCTTCACAGTCTTTCCATGATCCCCGGGCTTTCTTCCTGAAGCCCTTTACTTTCATTAAGCCCTCCATTCATCAGTCTGAGACTGACAGTCCTCATCGCACATCGACTCCTCGATGTCCTCCTCATCCTAACTTGATGTTGGCCTTTGTCCTCGTCCCCTGCAGTATTCCTCCTGCAGTTTCCTCGCCCTCCGGCCTCCCTCCTAGGCCTCCTGATCATTCCTTGAACCCCCTTGGGTTCCTACACCTTCTAGCCTGTCCATCTATCAGGCTTACATCGTTCCTCCTCCTGGTAGTCCTTTCCAGGATCTCCGACCTCTAGGAGTATTGTGCTCCTTGCCACCGGGTTGAGCAACAGCTCTGAACCTTCCGCCCAATCCCTCAGGGGCTTGGTCGTAACACTAGGGGGCAAACATAAGAAGAGCTGCAAGAAGTCCAAGAGCTCAATGGGGTCGCGCATCCATAAGAACATGCATTTTGAAGAAGTCCCATCAGACGAAGAAGGATCTGATGAGGAATATGTCCGCAAAGTCCGAGTGCCCTCAAAGGACAAGGGTAAGGCTCAGCAAACCAAGAAGTCCTCCGATTGGCAGAGCACCATCAGAGGCATGACGAAGAACCAGGCTTTGCACTGGTTAATTATGAATACCCATATCGATGACTCCAACTTGGAGTCGGGAAAAGATTAAGCCTTGAGGACAAACGGGGTGTACAAGGGGCAAATAGAGATAATAGAAAATCCAAAAACAGGTTTGCAGATTTATCTATTGAAGATCTCTCTGAACAGGACGACAAGTATGTCAAAATATTTAATCATACATCAGAGGGGTCTTCCGAGAGGAAGCTCACCAGGGACGATAAACCTGAGCTTAATTCCTCTAAGAAAAAGAAAAAGAAATCCGACAAGAAGTCCTCCAATCAAATCCCCAATAAAGTATTCGTACGAAGCATACAACCCCCGCGAGAGATACTGATGAAAGTTCGAATATCCCCGGGACATGTTAAACTATTCTCAAAGGCAGAAGCCCTACTGGATAGCGGAGCCAATGCCATATTCATTGACAAAGAGTGGGCAAAGAAGAACCATTTGCCGCTCAAGAAGTTACCCCGTCCCATACCCGTATTCAATGTGGATGGTATGAAGAACTCTGCTGGGAACATCATGCATGCCGCAGAGATAGTAGTAGAATACCAAGGCCACCAAGAGAAGGTGTTAGCTGAGGTGACCGATCTTGGCAAGAACACCTTGATCTTAGGATATTCGTGGCTATGATGCCACAACCCAGAGATTAATTGGACCATGGGAGAAGTGAAGATGATGAAGTGTCCAAGGCACTGTCACGCTCTCCATGGGAAGTCCATCTTTCTTCGGATAATAGAAAAGGAAGAAGAAGCTGTCCAGTGCCAGATGTACGACACCATAAGGAAAATGGAAGCTTCAATAGAAGAACTCAAGCATCAGAATCTATCCCTAGAGGAAAAGCAAAGGATCAACACGAAGACAGAAAGGGATCTGGTACCCTCACAATACCATGAATATTTAGACATCTTCTCAAAGAAGGAATCAGAACGGATGCCAAAAAGAAAGCCTTGGGATCATTGCATCGACATGAAGGAGTCGTTCAAACCCAAGAAGGCTCGGTTAATCCCCCTCTCTGCACAGAAGCAGGATGAGGTTACGATGTTCTTAGAAGACCAGTTATGGAAAGGGTATATCTGTCCCTCTAAATCAGAACAGATGTCTGCGGTGTTCTTCATTCCAAAGAAGGATGGAAAGAAACGCATGGTTCAAGATTACAGATATCTGAACGAGCACACCGTGAAGAATAATTATCCCCTTCCTCTCATATCACAACTAGTCGATAAGTTGAAGAAGGCTAAACTATTCACAAAGATGGATCTTCGATGGGGCTATAACAACGTTAGAATCTGCGAAGGAGATGAGTGGAAAGCCGCCTTTTCATGCTTCAAAGGAGCATTTGAACCCCTAGTAATGTATTTCAGGTTGTGCAATTCCCTGGCGACTGTTACGATTTGTTTCCTTTTTCCTCACCAACCCCGCCTCAAGCCTAGTCCAACTTCATCAGTTGTCCTATCCTTTCATGGTTGGTCTTGCCTGCCTTCTTCGTGCTGACTTGTCTCTGTTACTCTTAGTCTTTATCTTCACTCGTCAGCACCTCTTTTACCAAGTATACCTTCATCATTACCTACTCCATTCCTCGTATACTTGCTTTACTTATCTATCAAGAGAGAACTACTACGCTTACTCTTCTACATTAGTGTTTCCACTACTGTAGTCTTCACCAGAGTCTTGTAGTACTAGCCTCCACTAGTACCTCTTGTACCACCATCATCTTCAATCACATCTCACATTCCACTTAGGCTTTGCCTAGTGTGATCTTTCGAGACTAGCTCACTTCGACCTCCACCTTCCTTCTACAAAGGGGGTAGTTCTTTGGGCATTGTGTCCCATCCTTGTTTGGACTTCGTCCATTCTCTGTTGGTGCTCTCGCACCTTCTTCGACCCTCCTCGTTATCAGTCTTCAGCCCACTGTTAAGTGGTCATTACTCTGTTATACATGTCTTGTTGCTACACCTTGAGCAACTCATCTCACGTCGACCCCTTCATCCTCGACCCAACCCTAGACCCTAGTGGTTGTTGGTGATCATCAAGAGCTATGCCTGGTCCTACCCAGAACAGTCGTAACAATAGAACTAGCGTATACTTGAAGCGGTTACCTTCGCGTAAGCCATCACCATTTCCCACCAAATTTACAGATCCTCTCCTTCGTGGAGATCACCAGTTCCCCCTCGATCATCCTCTCCTGCTCTATCTCCTGAGAGTTCCCCTATCACTTCTCCCTCCCGTCCCTCTACTGCGGCAGACAAACGTCCCACTTCGGAATCCGAAGAGTCTAGACTTGCCCCCATAACTGAGGCTCTAGCACGTTCCCTTTCCATCTCCGAGTCCACATCGGTTAACACCAAAAGACCTACCACTCCTCCCTTGTGGCAGGACCCCCCTGAACAACCAGAACCCTCTTCTTCATCCCTTACTCCATACCCTCTCGCCCTCCCTCGACCCCCTCTTCCACCCATCACCGCCAACCCCACCCACTCCACAAGTACCATGTCCAACAAACCCGTCGAACTCCGCATCTCTCCTCCGTCTGCGTTTGACAGAGACTACATGAAAGCCGAGCCATGGCTTGATGAAGTTCGTGTATACCTCACCATTAATGCCGAGATTTACAACTCGGCTGCCAAACAAATCGGTTTCGCCCTGTCATACATGAAGACCAGGTCTGCCCTCACGTGGGCCCACACATTCCAGACCAAGGCATTGTCCGGTACCACCCTAGATCTCAGAACCTTCGACCACTTTGTACAGGAGTTCCGTGCCACCTTCAAACACCATGACACTGTCGCCAATGCCCTATCATGGCTTGCTACCACGAGAGTCAAGGCTAAAGGTGGGGACTATACTTCAGCCCTACTGACATACAACGCAGACTTCCAGGCCAAAGTGGCCATTGCGGGAGTAACCCAAGAACCTGTCCTCATCTCGTATTATCAGATGGGAATACCCTCTGCGCTTATGGAAAAAGTCATGGGGCTGGAGACCGTGCCGACCACCATTGCAGATTGGCAGAAGAAAGCGCTATCGATCCAGACGTGGTGGGATCAAGCTCAGGCCATAAAAAAGAGACAGATGGTCCACCTCCCATATACTCCCAAGACTCCTCACGTCGTCCACCCCAAAGACTCTAATGCTATGGAAGTAGACACGGTTAGGATTGGAAAACTGACACCTGAAGAAAAGGCCCAGTGCATCAAAGAACGTCTATGTTTCAAATGCAGGAAACCCGGGCACACCATGAACAATTGTAAAACCATCTTTTCCCCTAGGTTCCAACCTCGGGCTCTGACAACAACCACAGTCAAACCCCAGGTACAAAAGGTGGAAGCCGAAGAACAGGTGCCCAATTTGATTGAAATAGATGGAGAGGAGGAAAGTGAGATGGTGGGATGAGTACAAATTGATTCGGGTTTTTAAATGGGAGGTCTCATTCGATGCGAGTAACCTCCTTCTCTTGTGCACAGGTTGTATCGAGTAGCTCCAAATCGATCCACATTCCATTGCAGCTCATTCAACCAACCCACATGCTTAAAGCCGTCGACACCTTCGCTCTCATAGACTCCGGGGCAGACGTCAACTGTATCGACATGATGTTTGCCCAGAAAAATCGAATTCCCGTCTCCTGCCTCAAACAACCTGTCATTGTACGTAACATGGACGGGTCTGCCAACAAGTCCAAGCAGGTACTCTACTCTGCTCACCTCTGCATCAACATCGATGAAGTAGCTATGCTTCAGAAATTCCATGTCATGAGCTGTGGATCCCACAACATCATTCTCAGGATACCATGGCTCAAAGAAGCCAATCCTCGCATCGACTGGAGTAAAAGGACGCTCGAAGTAGATGAAGCCCTCGATCAATCAAAGGAACTCCACCGGATGTACAAGAATGACCTCGACTGACACAAATCAGTCTACAAGAAAAACCCACCGATCAAAATCATCAAACACGTAATTCGATCCATGGAAACGGATCAACACCTATTCAACTATATCAACGAATGGACGCCACGAACATGGCAAATCGATACCCGACAACATGCTATACATCAAGGGTGGATTCCCTCGAAAGATGGACGTTACCTTCCCGCGACCTCCATCGCTGCCGCTACTACATCCACCAAGTTGGCTGCTGACACCAATCAGATCAAACCATCCACTGTCCTTCCTGAAGCTTTCACCGCTTACAAAGACGTATTCGCAAAGGAATCTTGCGACCACGTACCCCCATCCCGACCCTATGACCACGAGATCAACTTGAAACCGGAGTTCAAAGCCAAGATTGCCACTCCATACAAGCTGGACGCTGTCCAAGAAAAAGCCCTTGACGAGTTCCTGGAGGAGAACCTGAAAGCAGGAAAAATCTGACCCTTGCAGTCGGAACAAGCATCTCCGTTCTTTTTCGTTCAAAAGAAGGACGGAAAGTTAAGACCCTGCCAAGATTACCGCTATGTTAACCAGCACACCGTCCGCGACGGCTACCCTCTCCCACTCATTTCATCCCTCATCGACAAGCTCAAGGGATCGAACGTTTACACCAAATTCGATGTGTGGTGGGGGTATAACAACGTACGTATCAAAGACAGCCACCAATGAAAGGCAGCCTTCAACACCCACCGTGGCCTTTTTGAACCCACTGTCATGTTTTTCAGACTCACCAACTCACCCGCTATGTTCCAGCGGTTCATGAATGATTCTTTCAGAGACATGATAGCGGAGGGATGGCTCATCATCTACATGGATGACTTGTTAATATTCTCTAGCGACGACAAAGTACACGAAGAACGTACCCAATGGGTACTCCAACGAATGCAAGAGTTGGACCTACACCTCAAGCTTGAAAAGTGTACGTTTGCAGCTAAAGAAATTGACTACCTCAGACTGGTGATCTGCGACGGGCAACTTGCCATGGACCCAATCAAGCTCAACGGAATCAAAGAGTGGCCAGCACCCCAAACCCTCACCCAACTCCGTTCGTTTTTGGGGTTTACTAACTATTATCGGCGGTTTATCCCCGATTATTCCAACTTAATTAGACCCCTCCTGAACCTAACCAAGAAGGACACCCGCTGGGACTGGACATCTGAGTGCCAACAAACTTTCCTACAATTAAAAGAGGAATTCCTATCCGAACCCGTTCTTGTCCTCCCCGACATCTCCCGACTGTTTGCCATCACCTCCAATGCCTCAGCATATGCTTCGGGGGCAATTCTTCTTCAAACGGATGCCAATGGAGACTGGCACCCCATCTCGTATTATGCCAAGTCGTTCTCCGACACCGAAAGGAATTACGACATATATGACCGAGAGCTTCTCAGCATTATCCGCACCCTGAAAGAGTGGCGCCACTACCTCCATGGAGGTCCCTTCCCAGTACAGGTTTTCACTGACCACAAAAACCTGTTGTATTTTAAACAACCCCAGCATCTGAACCGCCGCCAAGCACGGTGGCT
>JBBPJV010001220.1:0-10528 GCA_038088915.1 Sutorius aff. eximius
GGGTCCCCATCTGGTAGTACGAGATGAGGACTGACTCTTGAGTTACTTCCGCAATGGCCATTTTAGCCTGAAAATCTGCATTGTATGTTAGCAAGGCTGCGGTGTAGTCCCCACCTTTGGCCTTGACCCTAGTGGTGGCTAGCCAAGCTAAAGTGTTGGCTACTGTGTCATGGTGTTTGAACAAAGCACGGAATTCCTTTACGAATTGGTCGAAGGTTCCGAGGTCGAGGGTGGTCCCAGATAAAGCTTTGGTTCTAAAGGTGTGGGCCCATGTAAGGGCAGAGCCTGTCTTCATGTAAAACAGGGCGAAGCCAATCTGTTTGGCGGTGGAGTTATAAATCTTGGCATTGATGGCGAGATATACGCGGACTTCATCAAGCCATGGCTCGGCTTTGGTGTAGTCACCGTCAAAGGTGGACGGAGGGGAGATGCAAAGTTCAACAGGTTTGGAAGACATGGTGGAAGAAGAGTGAGTAGGGTTGGCTGCGATAGGGGGAAGAGGAGGGCGAGGAAGGGTGAGAGGGTATGGGGTAGATGTGGATGAAGAAGGTTCTGGTTGTTCCAGAGGGTCTTGCCACAGAGGCAGAGTGGTAGGTCTTTCGGTGTTAACCGATGTAGATTCTGACAGGGAGAGGAAGCGCGCTAGGGCTTCAGTTACTGGGGCAAGGCAGGCTTCCTCAGTCTCCGAGGTGGGTCGTTCGTCAGCAGCGGTAGAAGGTCTAGATGGAGAAGTGATAGGAGAGTTCTCTGGAGAGATTGCAGGTGATGATGGTCGAGGAGGGACAGGGGACCTCCACGAGGGAGCTGATCTGTAAATGCAGGAAGGAATGTTGACGGCTTATGCGATGGTAACTGTTCGAGTACACGCTAGTTCTATTGTTACGACTATTCCGGGTAGGACCAGGCATAGCTCTTGATGATCACCTTAACCGAGTAGGGCGTAGGATTGACAATGACTGGACGATGGTGATAGAGAAGAACGAGGATGAGTTGCTCGAGGTGTAGCAACAAGACACATAGAACAAGGTAACGACCTCTTTACAGTGGGTCGAAGACTGACAAAGATGACGATGAGAAGGTGTTAATACACTGACGAAGAGTGGAACTCAATGCCCAAGAGACTACCCCCTTTGTAGAAAGGGCAGTGGAGACGAAGGTTGAAGGTGGTGATAACTAGTCAACGATCCCCACTAGGCTAAGCCTAAGTGAAAGATGGAATGAGATTGAGATAATGAAAGTACAAGAGAGAACTAGCATGGGGAACTATGGACGCTAGCTACGGGTTTATATAGTACTAGGGCGTGGGAAAGTGTTACCCCTTTGGGTATGGTCAAGTGATCGTAGAAGAAGGAGAAACACCTAAGTACCGATGAATAACGTCTACCGGCAATTGAGAGGATACGAGACTGGGAAGGAGTAGGTGGTAGACGTGGTGGAAATGCTGGTGATACACAGTAGCAGGGAAAAGAAGAGAGATCATAGAAAGAAAACGAGAAATCGTAACATGAGCCTCAGCACTGGAGGAGAAGCATAGAGCAGCTGAGGCCGCTCCTCCTTAAGCCCAGGTAGTGCACAGGTTGACAAGACTGAAGGGAATCCAGTCTATCTCACCATGCCTTTTATATATCAGAGAGGCCAGTGCACAGACCATGCTGTGCTGTACCCCGTATACTAAATAAGGATATATCTATGGTAAAGAGAGAGGTGACATAAGGGGCTAGACTATGACATAGTGGTCTAGATCCAATGACATCATAGATATGTAAGAGTCCAGAATACTCTATGGTATGTATGGTCACATGACTAGATCATGTGCCAGGGATGGGAATGAGGAATCATGTGACAGGATTGGATGCAGACCAATCACGTGAGCTATGGTACAGGAAATACTAAGTCCAAAGTGAAGCGAATGTAGCATACTAGCTAGGCTAACCCTAGACTAGAATAAATGTAGGTTAACGGGGACGGTCTTACAACAGTATGCATCCATATAAGTACAGAGTGAAGGGAGTCCATATGGAATACATGAGAGCAAGTGCCTGGTTAAGGATAGAGTAGGGGAAGGGCAGGAGCTCCTGTCAATCCTGAACAGATGACTTGTGTGGCACAGGAAGTGACACAAAAGATCAGTGATGCAATTGGAGATGAGATCTGCGATGCAATCTGAGATGAGATCAGGAGTTCTATGTGGCTGTGCGGTGGTGTGGGAGCTTGTTCTAGCCCCTTTGTATTATGTAATCTGGTGAAGTATTGTCTCAGACGCATAGCTCATTTATTCAAGTGATACAAGGGTAGAAAATTAGCAGAAAAATAGTAGGAAATTGGGGCATTTCATAACACCAACTATGATGTTTGGCAATGTGTTTCAATAAAGAGGAAAAGGGAGAGAACACATGAAATGGTTACCACAGGCAAGGGTAAAAGGAGTAGTACTAGATATCCTGCCTTAGGCCTGAGGTACAATCTCAGGTAATGCCCAAGTGAGCTAGACTGGGGAACAGTTGTAGCTATACCCAGGTATATATACACTTGCCAAGACTATTACTAATACATGACTAATATATCATGAGACATGATATAATAGATAAGAAAAGGTACAGTCAATAGCAGAATAGACTCTTATCTATGATGTCATGGGTCTAGACCAGTCACATGGTCTGATGTCATAGGAGTCTAGGTCTAGTCATGTGATCATGGGAGGAGAAAGATAGGGGAAGTCACATGACTTAGTTGTGACAAGATAAAGAGAAAATGAAATGTAAGTTACAAGTGTTCGAGTAGTTAGGTTAAAGAAGATGAGTTTGTAACACTCATTCTATCAGGTTCGATATTGGTAGTATAGGAACCATCCTGTAATCACTTGGAAACCCCAAGCTAGATCTCCCTAAATCAATCTCTTGACTTGTCTTCTCATTGCTAGCTTCCCTTTGAACCTTTGAACAACTTGTCCCTCATATAAGTTGACTCTCAATTTTCCAAACCTCTGAACCTTTGTTACATTGTTGCCTCTTTATAAGTAGGCCTTCACCCTCAAACCCTTGAATCTTCATCATCCCTTAGGGCTACCTCCATTCCTACCTGGGCTGGTTGTAACAAAAGATCTAGCTTTCTTTTCAACAGCTACTACCAGATAGACCACCATTCCTTCCAGAAGACCATCCACTGATCCCACTTGGAGATCCATCCGAAACCCTAGACCCCAGACCCCAGACTCTCCTTCCCCTTCATCCACCTCTGAACACTTCTCTGATCCAGATGAACCTATAGCCACCCCAACAGATCTCTCTCAGTCAACCTCACTCACCAGAGCTCTCTCCAGAGTGGCTACCCTTCACTCCTCCACACCACCCCCAGGTCCCTCTTCTCCTTTTGCCTCTCTCATTCCCACCTCCCCACCTCCTTTTTCCCCAGGTAGCTCCCTTGCTCCCCAGAATCCCTACCCTATCATGATGACTAATCCCACTGAACTCTGCATCACTCAACCCTCAGCCTTTGATTGTGATTACACCAAAGCTCTCCCTTGGCTTGACCAAGTCTGAACATACCTTGCCATCAATGAAGAATGTTATAACTCTGACTTGAAGCAGATCAGCTTCACCCTCTCCCACATGAAAGAAGGCTCAGCTTTGACCTGGGCCAACACCTTCCACAGCAAGGCTCTCTCCTTTGGAAACCTCTCCCTTGGATCTTTCAAAGACTTTGTCAAAGAATTTGAAGGGGCCTTTAAACACCACAATACTGAAGCCAATGCTCTCACTTGGCTCTCCACCACTCAAGTCACTCCCAAGAACAGAGATTACACCTCTGCCCTCCTCCAATACAATGCCAACTTTGCTTCAAAAGTCACCCTTGCCAAAGTCACTCAAGAAGAAGTCCTTAATGAAACAAATCTGTTTCGCTTGGGTGCGCAGGCAACAGCAATAGGGAATGAGTTACTGGTGGGAGATACTCACCAGTTACAGTCAAAGTACTGGAGAAAGACTTGGAGCTTTCACTCTGAAAGATATGGAGAAAAGCTTAGAGATCAATGGGTCATAAGGACCCAAATCTTTATACATCTCTGTGATACTTTAGAATGGAGATGTAAAGTGATGATTCTATGTTAGAATAAATAGCAATTGGTCGATAACAATGAAGATATGTAGTAGAAACACTATTGGTCCAGCAGTGAATGATATCATACCCTAAACAACAATTGAAATGATAAGGGAAAGGTATCATGAATAGCTCAGGATGGATCAATGCCAGTCCTCAACTGTTCTAGCCGTAGAATGGACTAGATCTGTCATATGATGAGCCTAGACATGATAAAGTGAAATGTAATCACTACATCACAAAAGAAATAACTATAGTGTTAATAAATGAATAAAACACTATAATGTCAACAGTCCTGATCTCATTCTGCCAGGCCAGAATTCCAATGAAACTCATGAAATGAATCATGGGATTGGATACCATCCCTACCAAGGTAGAAGAGTGGATGAGAAAAGTGCTCACCATTCAGACTTGATGGAATCAAGCTAAAGCCATTGCCAATTGCAAAACCGACCTTCCCCAAACCTTCCACCCTTCCCCTTCAAAGCCTGCAGAATGAGACCCCAATGCCATGGATGTGGACAATGTCCAGATCCCAAAACTCACTGATGAAGAAAGGAAAAGATATAAAGAGAAAGGACTCTGTTTGAAATGCAGGAAGCCTGGTCATATCTCATCCAAATGCCCTTCATTCCCCTCAAACCAGAAGAAACTCCAAGTCCAACAAGTCATGAAAGAAGAAATCCCCTCCCTGATTGATGTCAAAGATGAAGAAGAAGGAGAGATGGTGGAAAGGGTAGCTTTCAACCTCAACAAGGATTTGTAGAACAGAGGGACCAATCAATGTGTACCTCCTCCTATACTTGTGCCACCACTCTTGTATCAATGAACCCTATGTCAATTAGAATCCCCATTCAGTTAATCAAGCCTTTACACTCCCTTAAAACCATTGACACCTGAGCCCTAGTTGACAGTGGTGCAGATTGTAACTGCATCAACAGAGACTTTGTAAAGAAACACCAGCTCAAGACCCACCACCTCTCTACCCCCATTTCAGTATGAAATATAGATGAGATATCCAATAAAGTCAATGAAATCCACTCCACTTGCTCCCTCTTTGTCAACATTGATGGAATTGCCATGAAACAAGAGTTTTATGTCATGAACTGTGGAACTCAGAACATTATTTTAGGAATTCCTTGGCTTAGAAACGCCAACCCCTCCATTGACTGGGACAAGCAAATCCTTCAACTCTCTGAAACCTTGGACAAGTCCAAGGATCTTTACCTTGCTCACTCTAGTGATCTGAAACAACATGACACTGACTTTCAATGACCAATTTCCCCTACCCTGATTCAACATGTTATGTGAAATGAATTAGAAGATTGCCACCTCTGAGAGTTCTTAGACCAGGAAATGGAATCAGAATACCTTACCCAGGCCAATGACAACAGAATTATTCATCAATGGATCAGATGCAGATTGAGGATTACCCCTGCCTCCCTTGTTGCCAAAGTAACCCTGGCCACAGAACTAGCAGCCAAAGCTGAAGAAGAAAAGCTGAAACCACTCCTACCCCCTGAATATGCCCAGTGTACTAAAGCTTTCTCCAAAGAAGCCACAGACCATCTTCTCCCATCTTGTCCCTATGACCATGAGATCAACCTCAATGACACATTCACTCCGAAAATTGCCACCCCTTATCATCTCTCCCCTGAGGAACAGAAGGCCACTGAGGATTTCCTAGAGGAGAATCTCCAAGCAGGGAAAATCTGTCCCTTCAACTCCCAACAAGTATCCCCCTTCTTCTTTGTCAAAAAGAAGGATGGCAAACTTTGCCCCTGCCAGGACTACAGATATGTCAATGAACACACCATCCACAATAATTACTCCCTTCCTCTTATAGGTGATCTCATCAACAAAGCCAAAACAGCCAAAGTCTTTACCAAGTTTGATGTTTGATAGGGATACAACAATGTCAGAATCAAAGATGGGCATCAATAGAAGGCAGTGTTCACCATCCACAAAGGCCTCTTTGAGCTGACTGTCATGTTCTTTGACCTCACTAATTCCCCTGCCACATTCCAACACTTTATGAACAATTCCTTTCAAGACCTCATCACTGAGGGTTGGCTGATTATCTATATGGATGATCCCCTCATTTTCTCTCCAGACCAGAAAACCCATGAAGAGCGAACCAAGCAAGTCTTGCAGCATATGATGGAACTGGATCTCCATCTCAAACTGGAAAAGTGTACCTTTGCAACCAAAGAAATTGAATACTTGGGTATGATTCTTTGCCCTGGCAAAATACAGATGGACCCAGTCAAATTAGATAATATCAACAAGTGGCCCACTCCCTCCTCCCTCAAAGATATCT
Organism: Sutorius aff. eximius; assembly: GCA_038088915.1. Classification (NCBI taxonomy): domain Eukaryota; kingdom Fungi; phylum Basidiomycota; class Agaricomycetes; order Boletales; family Boletaceae; genus Sutorius; species Sutorius aff. eximius. Next base: position 6,416 of record JBBPJV010001220.1, read on the forward strand.
GCTCATTCCTGGGGTTCTCTAACTTCTACTGATGTTTTATCAAAAATTACTTCACCATTACCCATCCCCTCATCAACTTAACAAAGAAGACCACCCCATGGAAGTGGACATCTGCCTGCACCTTTGCTTTCTTCAAGCTAAAAACCCTCTTTCAGTCAAAACCTGTCCTCACCCTCCCTGACCTTGCTCATCCTTTTGCCATCACTACAGATGTGTCTGCAGTTGCCTTGGGTGCTATCCTTCTCCAAACTGATGCCAATCTCAATTGGCATCCTTGCTCCTATCTTTTACAAGCCTTCAACCTCACTGAGCATAATTATGACATCTATGATCACAAACTCCTTGCAGTCATTTGTGCACTCAAACAATGGCATCATTACTTCCTTGGCCATTCCTACCTGGTCCAGGTCTTCACTGACCATAAGAATCTCAGTTATTTCAAGCAACCTTGCCATCTGAATCACTGCCAGGCCAGATGGCTTCTCGACCTTGATGATTTTGATCTTAAGATGATCCATGTTGCCAGAAAACTTCTTGCTGGCCCTGATGCCCTCTCTCACCAACCTGACCACCTCCCTACTGACAAGGACAATCAGAAAGTCATCCTTCTTCCTCCTTCTCTTTTTGTCAACCTCATCAACTCTGCCCTCCATGATAAGCTTGCCTCCTCTTCCTCCTCCAGCCTACTCATCCTCAATTCCCTCCAGCAGCTCCATCAGGACATTTCCACCCACCTATGCAAGTGGTTGGCCAACTTCCAATATTCCAATGGCCTCCTCACTTACAAAGGCCATGTCTATGTCCCTCCTGCTGATCGACATGAAATCCTCCAATGCTGCCATGACCATGAACTTGCTGAACATCCTGATTTCTTGAAAACCAGGCAGCTGATTGGTGCTGACTTTTGGTGGCCTAGCCTTGCCACCTTTGTCTGCAACTATGTCACAGGCTGTGCTATTTGCCAATCCTCCAAGTCCAACACTCACCCCACAGTTCCCCCCCTATGTTCTATCACCTCATCCTGCTCTTGCCCCTTTCAGCAAATATCTTGTGACCTCATTACTGATCTCCCTCTGTGCAATGGCTTTGACAGTCTCCTGGTTGTGATCGACCATGGTCTTACTAAGGGGGTGATTCTTTGCCCCATCAAGAAGTCAATCTCTACTGAAGGAGTTGCCACCCTCTTTTTTCATTCCATCTTTCTTCATTTTGGCTTATACAACAAGATCATCTCCAACAGAGGCCTCCAGTTTGCCTCCTCCTTTGCCAAAGCCTTAGAAAAACTTCTCAAATACAACATCTCCCTCTTCACTGCATATCATCCTCAGACAGATGGAGAAACTGAATGAGTCAATCAAGAGATAGAAACCTACCTCCACATCTACTGCAGAAACAACCCAACAGCCTGGGTCAAGTCCATTTCCCATGCTGAATTCACTCACAATCACCAATCCCACTCTGTCACTGGTCAATCCCCATTCTTCTTAATGATGGGATATGAACCTCATGCCTTACATTCAGTCCTCCCAACCTCTGATGTCCCTGCAGCAGAAACTTGTCTTAAATCCCTCTTAGCTGCCTGAGATGAAGCTCTGGCAGCTCATGAACTTGCAAGGCAGATCATTGCACAGTGTGTTAAGAAGACCTTCTTTCCCTTCTCAAAAGGTGATAAAGTCTGGCTGGAAGCCAGAAATCTCAAACACTCCCTTGTCAACCCAAAGTTTGCCCCAAAATGAGAAGGACCCTTCACCATCACTAAAATACTATCTCTGATCACTCATCAACTCTGTCTTCCAAAACTTGGAAGATCCATCTGGTCTTCCATGCTTCTCTCTTATCACCCTATTGCAAAAACACTGTACATGGCCCCAACTTTCCCACTCCACCACCAGACCTGATTCAAGGGGAAGAGGAATATGAAATAGAAAAGATACTCCAACATAATAGAACTCTGTTGGCTAGATGGTTCCTGATCAGGTGAAAAGGATATTTATCAGAGGATGACTCCTGAATACTGGAATGGAATCTAAAACATTCCAGATCAGCTCTGGATGAGAGGGTGTAGGCAACCTTTTTTGTGTCCACATTGTAAACAGATGATCTTTGTTTACCATGAGATAGATCCTAACTTCATTCAGCCAAGGGTTGGATTTCTGGAAATCTCCAGTGAAGTCAGAGGGAGTGTTACAATACATATTTACTTAACCTAACTGTTGCTACACTCATGTTCTTACTTAAACTTTTCCTTTATTCTTGTCACCACAGTCATGTGACTTTCTCCTATACTTCTATTCCCATGATCACATGACTAGGGCCTGGATTCTATAATGTTAGACCATGTGACTGGTCTAGATTCATGACATCATAGATAAGAGCCCCTTTTGCTATTGGTTGTACTTTTACTTATCTATTGTACCATCTTCCATAATATATTAGTCATATATTAGTAATACTCTTGCCACATGTATATATTATATACCTGAGTGTAGCAACAACTAGTCCCCCAGTCTAGCTCACTTGGGCATTATCTGAGACATTGTCTTTGGCTCACAGTGGGATATCTAGCACCACTTCTTCTATCCTTGCCTGTGGTAACCAATCCACATGTATTCCTCTTCATTGTAAAATGTTGCTAGATGTCATATCTAGTTCTTGACTGAGTTCCACCTCATGTCTATGGACTTAGATCTTTGTGCTCATTTCACTTGAGCTAGACTTCTTACAAGGTTGAACTCACTCCAGACTCCAGGGTTAGGAGAAGTATGTGCACCACTAGAAGGGCACTGGACATACACCCGAATACCAGTAGTCATATGGTCATCTGCTGTCTAAATCAGGATAATGTTGCTTAGTGGATAGTGCATTACCACCCCCTCTTCATGAGTAGCTGCAAGTACTCTGGTTGATGGTGTGTTGGCTTTAAAAAACCAACAACACCCCAGTTCCTCCCATGTCTGAATGCAGACAATAAACTATCAACTACTCAGGAGTTGTCTGCTCCACCTTGTCAATGGTTATTCCACAGCTGCCTGCAGAGATTAGTTTTTATTACAATTGTATGTCCCCTCATCATACTGACCCTTTTCAAACTAGGAACTTAGAAGTGTTCCTTAAAACCATTACAGTCCACTATCCTAATGGGGATAACATCACTCAGTTCACATATGATTGGCTACAAGACATCACCTGGAAAAAGAAGATTCACCCCCATGACCATGAAGTATTAGCCAACAAAATCACACATTCCCTCTGCCCCTCACACCACCTCTCCAAACCCTACTGCTGACTCCGCACTATCTACTACTATGGTTAAATCATGTCTACCTCATGGCAAGATGTTAAGGATGAGATCAACAAGATCTCCAATATGATTAAGGCTGAGGATGCCTCCAAGAACCTCAATAAAAAATTTGCTGACCCAGGCAAATGGGATGGAAAAGGTGCAACCTTCTGCAAATGGTGGCTCTTTATTGAGCTATGGATCTCTATCCAAAAATGGCACCTGCTATATAACAATAAGGAGAAAGCAGCTATGATATGGATGAGAATGGAGGGAGAAGCAGCTGCATTTGCCCATTTGCACATTCATAAATGTCTGGAGAAAGATAAATGACCCACATGAATAGAACTAAAGAAGGACATGGAAAAATATTTCAAAATCGCTGATTACATGAAAATGAAATACTCAAAATTGGAATCAATGAAACAAGGAAACTGTCAAATGGCAGAACTCTTAAATGAGTTCCAGTTTTTGAAAGAAGATATTGAAATCAACAATGAAACTGCAGTTCAGTTACTACAAATGGCCATAGATTATTGCATCTATGCAGCAGTACTTCAGGTAGCTGGCAACTTGGAGTTCAACAAAACCATCAACAAATACACTGAAATGGGAGAGCACTTTGAGCGCAGCAAATACAAAAGGGGTATGTGATTTGCCCCATTCCAGAGGTCTTTGGAATACACACCCTGATATACAACAACTGGCACTCAACCTGGCAGAGGTGTCCCAATGGAGATAGGGGCTCAACAGTCGAACAGGGGAAATGACCCTTTAATGGCAATTGCTTCAACTGTGATAAGTTTGGGCATCAATCTCATGATTGCCCCAAC
>JBBPJV010001221.1:0-10524 GCA_038088915.1 Sutorius aff. eximius
TGACTAGGTCACATGCCAGGGACGGGAAAGGCAGTCATGTGATGTGGTCACATGCTATGGTACAGGAAATAAGACGAAGTCCAAAGTACGATGTGTAGTCCAAAGTGTAGCAAAAGTGTAGTACTAGCTAGGCTAACCCTAGACTAGGATAAAGTTAGGTTAAAAGGGAACGGTATCATAACAATTGAGGGGAGCATTGTAAGGTTTAACCCAGGATACATTTACAACTGGGTGGATCTTCATGGACTGTGGCAGATGCAGTTCGACTGCATTTGGCAATACCCAAGTGATGGGATAGGGTCCAAGCCATTTGGGTGACAGCTTGGGAGATGGAAATAGGAGTGTGAGATTTTTGGTGGATAGCCAGACTTGCTGATCAACTTGGTATTTGGGATGTTTGGACTGTGAAGTTTTGGCCAAATATTCCATGTGAGTTCATGTGGTGTCAAGCACAGCTTGAATTTCCTTGTGGGAGTGGACGAGATCAGAGCTGAACTGATGAGAAGAAACAGGGTTTTCAAAACCCATGTGAGGGGCACAATTCTGGGTGACGGTGAAAGAGATTGTGCTGGTGGCAGCCATAAGGGAATTATTGTGTTGGAATTGCACCAACTTGAGCCATTTGGCCCACTCGTGTTGTTTCTTTGTGACGTAAATACATAGGCACTATTCTAAGTTGTGGTTGATCCATTCGGTCTGACCATCAGTCTGTGGATGGAATGCTGTGGAGAGCTTTTGCTGAATTCCGAGTAACTTGCAAAGTTCTCAGGTGAAGTCAGAGGTGAATTGAGGGCCTTGATCGGGAACTATACTACTAGGGAGTCCATGGATGCACGACACATGATCTCTAAATAAATGTGCTGTATCTAAGGAAGAGAAAGTCTTTGTACATGGAATGAAAACAACCTCTTTAGAAAATCGATCAATGACTACCATAATAGCTGTAAATCCGTTTGACTCAGGTAAGTCCGTAATGAAATCAACTGAAATATCCTGCCAGGGATGTTATGCAGCTGGAAGAGATATTAATTTACCAGTGGGGGGTTGATTTCCTGATTTGGAGGTGGCACAGCCATGACATGAGTCAATGAATGTGTTGACATCTTTAGAAATCCCAGGTCAGCTGTAATGTCATTGGATCAATGTTACAAAACGCCCTAATTTTCTATCATTTTTCTGCCAATTTTCTACCACTCATTCACTTGAACGAACAAGCCACACACTCCTATACAATACTTCACCAGCTTATGTAACACAAGGAGGCTAGAGCAAGTTCCCACGCCACTGCACAGCCACACGGAACTCCTGATCCCACATCTTAGATCACATCATAGATCTAATCTTCAATCACATCACTGATCATCCTGGGTTACTTCCCATGCCACATGACTCATCCTTTCAGGATTGACAGGAGCTCCCACTCTCACCCTACTCTATCCTTAACCATGCACTCGCTCTCACATATTCCTTATGGACTCCCTTCATTCTGTACTTATACGGGTGCATACTGCCTATTCTGTATTACTCGCATACTATACTATATAGGTATATTCACATGTATGAGTAGATTTACCCTGCATCTATATAAACCCTGGGTGAGGTGACAACTGGATCCCCAGTCTAGCTCACTTGGGCATATCTGGGATTTACCTCAGGTCCAATTGTGGAACATCTAGTGCTCACTTCTCCTCACCACCTTCGCCCATGGTACTCATCCTGCGTGTTCTTGCTTACTCATATAAACATTGCTGGGCATCATAGCCAGTTCTTTGTTCCACCCTGACATTGTTCAAGTTCCACTCAGCCTTAGATAGGTCTCGTTTCAATTGAGGTGAGGGTGTGGGATCATCTGGGGTATCTGGTGATCAGAGATTCGTGATATAACTTAAGAATTTCTGATCTCAGATCAGGGGGAACAAAGACTTGTTTCTTGGCATTGACATAACAGCCAAGGGAAGAGTCGAGATCGTAACCATAGTGGTCATCATTGAATTCATATGAGTGTTCAATGATTTTATTCAAGATCTCTGGGGAGAGTGTAGCCTGCTTGGTGAAGAGAGCTGGAGGTAGAATGGTGACATTTTTGTTTATGTCCTCAGCAGCTTCTCCATGGTTGGGACGGTGGGACAATGCATCAGCATGACCATTTGTAGATCCTGGTTTATACAGGATTGAATAATTATACTCCATTAAGAACACATGCCAGCATGCTTGTCGTGGGGACAGATCTTGTGGTTTCTTCCAGAACTCTAGGTTCTGGTGATCAGTCCAGATTTCAAAGTGGTCTTGATCAACAAGATGGTGACACCATTCTTTCAGGGCACGAATGATTGCAAGCAACTCTTTGTCATAGACTGGATAGTTGCACTCTGTGGAGTTGAATGAGTGTGAGATGAAACTGGCTGGGTGCCAGTTTCCATCTTCAAGCTGATAAGAGAGCATGGCTCCTGAGGCAATGTTGGACATGTCGTATTCAATGCAAACCAGGTGAGAGGAATCCAGATACATGAGAAGCAGCATGGAGGTGATGATAGATTTGAGTGTTGTGAAAGCTGCTTCGCATTCTGCTGTCCAGATGTATAGCATATCCTTTTTGGTTAAATTATTAAGCAGTCTAGCTGCATCAGCGAATCCATGGATAAATCAGTGATAGTAGTTAGCCATGCCAAGGAATAATTGTAATTGCTTTAAGTTATGAGGCTGAGGCCAGTTGGTGATGGCTTTAACTTTTGGTTCTTGCATCTCTATCCCCTCCTTAGAGACAACCATACCGAGGTAATCCACTTTATCCTTGTGGAAAAGGCATTTTGAAGGTTTTAGATATAGGTCATTTTTGTGTAATCTCCTGAGGACTTCACAGACGACTTCAACATGTTCTTCTTTAGTCTTCTTGGACATAAAGATCATAATATCGTCGATATAGATAACGACTATGGCATACATATCAGCAAAGATGTCGTTCACCATGTTTTGGAACGTGCTGGGGGAGTTACACATGCCGAAATACATGACCAGTGGCTCATATGCACCAATGGGCATGGTAAATGTGCCCTTCCATTCATTGCCTTCCTTGATCCAGACATTGTTATATCCCCATTGTAGATCTAGGGTTGTAAACATGTCTGTGCCTTTGAGTCGATCAATAAGCATGGGTATCAAAGGGAGCAGATAATTGTTTTTCTTTGTATGTTCATTTAGGTATCTATAGTCCATGACCATATGCTTCTTGCCATCCTTCTTGGAAATGAAGAAGACTGGAGAAGTTTGATCCAATTTAGAGGGATGGATATAACCCTTTGCAAGTTCCTTTTCTATAAATACATGGACTTCTTCTAGTTCCATATCAGACAATGTGATAATACGACCCTTCTTCTTGATGAAGTCAGGGTTAAGTTCAATTGCATGATCCCATGGCTTCCAGGTAGGCATGCAATGGGATTCTTGCTCAGAGAATACGTCAAGCAAATCCCAGTATTCCTTGGAAACTTCTCTTTTTAGTTTTTTGACTTCTTTGGTCAGTATTGATCACATTTCTAATGTGGGGGCTGCGTGGCAGTGATCAGTGCAATGAGGAAATGAAATGATTTTGTTGACCCAGTTGACAATTGGATTGTGGTGTGCCAGCCAATCATAGCCAATGATCAGATCTTGGTTTCCCAGGAACGATATGAATGCATCTATTGCTTCCATATGTGGGTTACCCTTTTTGTCACGAACAACAATGGTGAGTGACACTTTTTCAGTAATTCTGCCAATGGCTTGGTTGAAACCATCGGCATTGAGAATATGGAATTCCTGTCCTAGCGGGATTCATTCAAGCTTGTGATCATTGACATAAGTGGAGCCGATGAACATGTGAGTTGCCCCTGAGTCTAATAAGGCTGGGGTATTGCCTGTCTTGATCCAGCACCATTTTCCATCTTGGACAGTGAAACTGTAAATTGTTGTATCGAGTGAGAACTCAACAGGTCCTTGTGACTGGGTGTAGCCAGTTGGTGCGAGGGTTTCATAAATATCGTAAATATGAAGGATCTTGGAATTGTCACTACATAATTTTTTTGTTTTTTGTTTGGAAGAATTAAGCACAGCTTCATTGTTGGCTGCCACACCCTTTCAGGATGCTCCCTCAACTTTACAGGAAGTATTCTGATTAAATAATATGGGAGGAGGTACATAACTACTAATGTTTGACTCGCACAATTCATTGTTCTTAGAGTCATGAATGGGTAGAATGGAAAAGGGGTTATGAAAAGAATTGTCTAGTGGTACTACATAATTTGATCTAGATTCACCTTGCTGGGATCTAGATTGGGCTAATTTAAAGAGACCTTGTTTTTGGACTCTTTCTTTGCTTCTTGCACGATATGCACTCTCCAGTAGGCCTCAGCATTTTTATTGTCCCATGAGGAGTGGAAACCTGAGTGGCCATGGCTGGGCTGTGCAGCTTGTGATGAAATGACTAGGGTGGAGGAGGTTGGGGGAGTAGGGAGAGGTTGAGAAGAGTATCTTGGACAAGAAGGACTGGATTGATCAAATTGAGAGTATGTGGGGTCATACATCTCTCTGTTACAGGCTTGGCATGGCAGAGGGTGTGGGCATTGCAGTTCTTTGCACTCATGTGCGATGTGGCCAGTCTTCTGGCAATTGTAACACATTATGTCAGCCTGTGCTGGCCTTGCCTGTTGAGCCCCTATTTCCATGGGGGCACCATGACCTGGTTGGGTATCCATTGCAGTGTAGTGTGGGGGTCCTTGTCTCTGAAAAGGCATGAATTGTTGGCCTCGTTCATATCTGATGCGCTTGAAGCACTCTCCTATTTCCAAGTATTTGTTCAGGATCTGATTGAAAGTCAGATCCCCATCGTTCTGTAGTACAGCCATGTAAATCTTGTAGTCTATGGCCTTACAGATTAACTGCACTGCTGTCTCATCATTGATCTCAATCTCCTCTTTCAAGAACTGGAATTTGTTAAGGAACTCTGCAGTTCTCCAATTTCCTTGGCAGAGATTTTCGAGCTTGCTGTACGCTTGCTCTTTGTAGTCAGATATCTTGAAATACTTTTTGATATCCTTCTTAAGATCGTTTCATTCGGGCCATTTGTCCTTGGTAAGCCCTTTTGAGATATGCAGGTGGGTGAAGGTGCTTGCATTGCCAGACATGCACATGAGAATGGCAGTGGCCTTCTCCTTGTCTTCTTGCATCAGATGCCATTTCTGTGTTGACATCCAAAGCTCCATAAACAGCCACCATTTCTTAAAGGTAGCATGTTTGCTATCCCAGATACCAGGGTCTGAGAACTTTTTATCAAATCCTTTGGCCACATCTTCGGCCTTGATAGTATTTGAGATCTTATTGATCTCATCCTTGACATCCTGCCATGAGGCACTCATTGTCTGTAATAGTAGATTGTGCGGGGTCAGTTATAGGGTTTTCAGGGTTTGTGTGATGGACAAAGGGATCTTGTTGTCTTATTAGCAAGAACTGTTCACTCTCTGGGTTTGATCTTTTTGTCCCAGCGAATGTCTGGTAGCCAATTGTGCACAAAAAGAATGGTGGGGTCTCTGTTGGGGTAGAGTGAAGCAAGGGGTGTGAGGAAATCTTCTAGATCCTGAGTCTTGAAAGGATCTGATCATTGAGGGGGCATATACAAGCTGAAAATAAAACTAAGGTCTCCTTTGGCAGCTAGGAGAACCATTGATGAGGTGCAGTGGATAACTGCTGAGAAGTCAGTGGTTTAACGTCACTTCAGACATGGGAGGAACCAGGTTAGCTAACAGTTTTTTAACACCATTTCACCAGTCACATGGAGTGCTTGCAGCTACTTGGCGGAGGGGCCCCTAATGCACTTTGGGGTGAAGCAACATTATCCTTATTGACAGCAGACGACCATATTCTCAACTGTTTACTGGGTGTTTGCCCAGAGCCCTTCTAGCAGTGCTCATACTTGTTCTCCTTAACCCTGGAGTTGTGGGTTTGACCTCATAAGAAGTCTAGTTCAAGTGAAACAGAACTAAAACCTAAGCCTAAGTGAACTCAAGGTGAAACCCAAAGAGGACACAGTATGACGTTGTGCAATGTTTAACAATGAAGAGGAAAGAGAAAGTAGAAAGGAAAACATGTGATATAATGACCATGGGCAAGGGTAAGGAGAGACTAGATATTTCACACAGGCCTAGGAGTAATCCCAGATAATGCCCAAGTGAACTAGACTGGGGAGCAGTTGTAGTATCACCCAGGTATATATACAAGCGCCAAGACTATTACTAATACATGACTAATATATCGTGAGAGATGGTATGATAGATAAGAAAAGGTACAGCCAATAGCATAAGAGGCTCTTATCTATGATGTCATGGGTCTAGATCAGTCATGTGATCTGATGTCATAGAGTCCAGGCCCTAGTCACATGATCACAGGAAATGAAAGATAGGGGGAAAGTCACATGACCGAGTGTGACAAAATAAAGAGAAAAATATGTAGACTACAAGTGTACAAGTGAGAGATTAGGAAAATTAAATACGTATCGTAACATCTCGTCCCAACTAGATGTTGGCCTTCATCCTCGTTCCTGCAGTCTTCCCCCCCTGCAGTCCCTTCATCCTCAGGCTTTCCCTCTGGGCCTCCCCAACCTTTCCTTGAACCTTCCTTGGTTCCTACGACTTCCAGCCTGTCTGTCCATCAGGCTAACCTTGTTCCTCTTCCTGGTATTCCTTTCCAGGAACTCCGACCCCTAGGAGTACTGTGCTCCTTGCCACTGGGTGGAGCAACAGCTCCATATGTCCCACCCAATCCCTCAGGAGCTTGGTCATAACAATATCATGCCCAGATTACCCTGACTGGATCAATGATTAAAGAAGTCAACAAGGATCAAACCTAGGAAGTCAAATAGGCTTGAAAAGGAAAGGCTCATCAACTCGACAAAAATGAGGAACTGTGTTCAAAGGAAGGAGTCTTCAAAGGGGATAGCTTTGGAATGATGAAGAAGACACACCTTTATTGAAAAGCAAGTTCCTGAGTAGAATGGAAACTACTTGGATGAAAGTCCCACACAAATCACTGCCAGAACAGTGATTGTCTAGAAATCCTACCTGAGGAAAATGAAGGATGCCTCCCAGCTTATGAGATTAGAAGTACCTCAGGCCACAGGAGAAGAAGATAGGGCCACTCCAACCCTTGAAATCAGAAAATCCCAAAAAGCAAGCTTTCATCACAAGGATAAAGTGGAAAACTCGAAGTAAGATTGTTTCTAAGGAGGGGGTAGCAGGAAGAAAGCTATGAGGCTATGCCCCAAACCCTTAAGCAATGTTGGATGAACCTCACAAAGCAATCTTGCTGGTTCACAAGACGATAGCCAAGGAACAGGAATTCCTTGATGAAAGACAATACCCGAAGTGCAAAGAAAAGTGAAAGGAGCCCTACAACAACTAGGCATGATTTTGAACTGTTCTGCCACCTTCACCACAACATTGTATCAACTTGAAGTCGTTACCAGAAGTTCCAACAACTTCATCACACATTTATTGCTAGGGACATCCCCATTCTGTGCAACACTCCGCTTTCTTGGTGCTTACAACTGACAGAAATCCACCTCTGTGTTGTAGTTCAGTTTCTCATCATTGAGGCTAAACCACAATCAGTCACCATCACCAACTCCCCAAGTTGCATTGGAAATTCACTCTGTAGATCGGAAGAAACGTCAATGTCAGAATGGATCAACTAGAAATGGCAATTCTAGAAGACACCACCGACACTCTCTGTCTTCAATGCACTGGCACACATTTGTCCCATGAAAGATTTCGCATTACACTGGAATACACCCTAGTCATTGATGCATTGTTCCACCATCTCAACTATAGAATCATTGCTGAGGACATTCATCAAACTTGGCTTGCTGCTGGCAAAGCAGGCTATTTGAATACTGTTACGATTTCTTTTCTTCATGCATTACTATATGACTCATATTCTTCCCCATTGCTGACCATCTTCCTATCCCCTGTCCTCACTTCACTTGCTGGTCGGCATAACCCTCATCTTGTAGCATTGTCTCTCATCTCTTTCTCTCTGGGTTATATAATCCTACCCAAAGGTGTAACTCCTTTCCATGATACTTTACTATATAAACCTGTAGCCACCTTCATCTTTTCCTTATGCTAGTTCTCCTTTGTACCACCATCATCTGCAATCACATCTCGTCTTTCACTTAGGTTCTGCCTAGTGTGACCTCTTGAGACTAGCCTCACCTCAATCTTGACCTTCCTTCTATAAAGGGGATATTCTCATGGGCATTGTGTCCCATCCTTGAATGGACTTAGTTCTCACTTTGTCAGGTATATCAACATCCACTTCGTCCTTCATCCTTGACAGTCCTGACCCACTGTTGAGTGGTCATTTATCCCTTGAACATGTCTTGTTGCTGCACTGAAGGCAGCTCCTCATCTTTGTGCTTGTCCTCACTCATCCCTCATCACTGCCCTCATCCTAGACCCTAGTGGTTGTAGGTGATCATCAAAGGCTATGCCTGGTCCTACCTGGAATAGTCGTAACAATAGAACTAGCATATACTCAAATGGTTACCTCTGTGTAAGCTGTCACCATTCCTCCTCGAATTTACAGGTCCTCTCCTTCATGGAGGTCACCTGTTCCCCCTTGACCATCCTCTCTGGCTCTCTCTTCAGAAAGCTCACCCATCACTTTGCCCTCTTGACCTTCTACTGCTGTGGACAAATGTCCCACCTCTGAGACAGAGGAATCTCATCTTGCACCCATAACCAAGGTACTCGCTTGGTCTCTCTCTCTCTGAGTCCACATTGGTTAACACTGAAAGACCCTTGACCTCACCTCTGTGGCAAGATCCACCCAAAGATCTCCCTTCCACCTCTTCTCTTACCCCTTACCCTCTCTCTCTTCCATGCCCTCTGTTACCATCCATCGCCACCAACCCCACTCACTCCACTGGTACCATGACCACCTGACCAATCAAACTCCATATCTCTCCTCCATCTGCATTTGATGAAGATTACACCAAAGCCAAGCCATGGCTTGATGAAGTCCACGTTTACCTGGCCATCAATGCCAAAATTTACAACATGGCCACTAAACAGATCTGTTACGATACGTATTTAATTTTCCTAACTTCCTACGCGTACACTCGTATAGCTACTCTTTTCCTCTTTATTTTGTCACACTAGGTCACGTGACTTTCCCCTAACTTTTCCTTTCCCACGATCACGTGACTAGGGCCTGGACTCCATGACGTCAGATCACGTGACTGGTCTAGACCGATGATGTCATAGATAAGAGCCCATTTTGCCATTGGCGTACCTTTTCTTTATCTATCGTACCATTCCCACTATATATTAGTCATGTATTACTAAGTAGTCTTGGCACTTGTATATATACCTAGGTGATACTACGACTGCTCCCCAGTCTAGTTCACTTGGGCATTATCTGGGGCTACTCCTAGGCTTAAGTGGAATATCTAGTCTCTCCTTACCCTTGCCCGTGTACATCGTTGCACGTGTTTCTCTTCCATTCCTCTTCATCGTAAAATGTTGCAGGGCGTCATAGCCTGTTCTAGTCGTTCCACCTCATCGTCCACTTTAGTATAGTTGTGGTTCCGTTTCACTTGAACTAGACTTCTCACGAGGTCGAACCCGCGACTCCAGGGTTAAGGAGAACAAGTAGCGAGCACCGCTTGAAGGGCTCCGGGCATACACCCGACAACCAGTAGTCATACGGTCGTCCGCCATCACAAATAAGGATAACATTGCTTTGCGGATAGTGCATTACCGCCCCCTCTACCCAATAGCTGCAAGCATTGCGTTTGACGGTGTGCTAGCGTTAAAAAACTAGCAGTACCCCGGTTCCTCCCCCGTCGGAAGTGACGTAAAAACACCGCCTTCTCAGTGGTTACCTGCCACAGCTCGTCAACGGTTTATTCACAGTTTATGCCCGCACGCCGCTCCGACCCTTTCAAGACTAAGGAGCTCGAAGACTTCCTCACCCCCGTCGCAGACCTTTACCCTAATGGAGACCCAGCGGTCCGTTTTGCCCACGATTGGCTCGCAGACATTCGGTGGGAAAAGAAAGTAAACCCCCGCAACCGAATAGTTCTCGCCAACAAAACTACACACTCACTCTGTCCTTCACACAAACTCAGAAAACCCTACAATCGCCCCCGCACAATATACCTCTACGACGAATAAGTGATGTCGTGGCAAGAGGTGAAAGACAAGATTGATAAAATCTCTGTCGCAATCAAATCTGGAGATGCCTCAAAAGGCTTTGATAAGAAATTCGCCGATCCTGGTATTTGGGACGGAAAACGCGCCACATTCAAGAAATGGTGGCTTTTCATGGAACTATGGGTGTCGACCCAAAACTGGCACCCCCTCCGCGAAGACAAAGAAAAGACCACGGCCGTACTTATGCGCATGTTTGGCGACGCAAGCGCCTTTGCCCACCTGCGTATCTCAAAAGGGCTGACCAAAGACAAATGGCCCGATTGGGACGATCTCAAGAAGG
>JBBPJV010001222.1:0-10520 GCA_038088915.1 Sutorius aff. eximius
CTTATCTTATCCTTTTTATTCCCACAGATGACCTTGTATATGGCACTTACAAGACTAGTGTAACCTGTTACAATTTGTTTCCTTTTTACTTCTTTCGCCTCACAGTCTAGCTCGCATTCCTAATGCTCACTACACTGCAGACCTTGTAGCTGTTCCTACACTTTGATGTCTGAACCCCATGGACTACATTTCGCCTATCACATGATTCTTTTACTCATGTGACTATTATCTTTTTCATAGCCATTCCCACATCACCAAGTGTGGATCATGGACTACTGTCTCCAATGACTCACCTCATGGTTCATCATCTTAGATTGTCTTTCTCCTTGTGTTCTACATGAGTTCCCTTTTCAGAATCCCGGTGTTCCTCTTTCTTTACCACCAGATATCCTAATATGGCCTATTCCTTTCTTTCCATCTATCCTGGACCCACAGCTCTCCGTTGTATTCCTACTATAGATCTCTTGCCCTTGGATCCACGGTTGCCCATTGTATTCTTAGCATAGATCTCTTCATCTCTCCTCTTGGCTCTCCATCAAGATATATCTTAGTACCTCTTTTATTCTCTCTTTCCTATTATGGATACTACTTTCCTGTACTTGCCTTACTATATAAGACTTGTGCCTTCCTTGTAGTATTCCTTATGCTAGTTCCTACCTGGTACTTAGGACATAATACTCCCGTACTTGCCTAATCCCATCTCTGTCCATTCCTCATGTCCTTACTGTTACGATTTGTTTCTCTTTTTATTTCCTTCGTCTTACAGTCTAGCTCGCATTCCTAATGCTCACTACCCTGTAGACCCCTTTGACTTCCCCTTCGTCTCACTGTCTAGCCTGCATTCCCATGCTCGCTATACGGCAGACCTTGTAGCCGTTCCTACACTTCGGTGTCCGAACCTCATGGACTACATTTCACCTATCACATGATTCTTTTACTCATGTGATTATTATCCTTTTCGCAGCCATTCCCATGCCACCAGTGCAGATCATGGACTACTGCTTCTGATGACTCACCTCACGGTTCGTCATCTTAGATTGTCCTTCTCCTCGTGTCCTACATGAATCCCCTTTATGGAATCCTGGCTTTCCCTTTTCCTTTACCGCCGGATATCCTAATATGGCCTATTCCTTTCTTTCCATCCATCCTGGACCCACAGCCCTCCGTTGTATTTCTACTATAGATCTCTTGCCCTCGGACCCACGGCTGTCCGTTGTATTCTTAGCATAGATCTCCCTGTCTCTCCTCTCGGCTCTCCGCTGAGATATACCTTAGT
This sequence comes from Sutorius aff. eximius, assembly GCA_038088915.1. Classification (NCBI taxonomy): domain Eukaryota; kingdom Fungi; phylum Basidiomycota; class Agaricomycetes; order Boletales; family Boletaceae; genus Sutorius; species Sutorius aff. eximius. Next base: position 1,277 of record JBBPJV010001222.1, read on the forward strand.
ATCTCCTTTATTCTTTCCTTCCTCTTACGGATACTACTTTCCCGCGCTCGCCTTACTATATAAGACTCGCACCTTCCTTGTAGTATTCCTTATGCTAGTTCCTACCCAGCACTTAGGACATAGTACTCACGTACTTGCCTAGTCCCGTCTCCATCTATCCCTCATGTCTATACCTCCGTCATCCCAATACTAGCTTTTCTCCCATCACTGCACTGCGTGCATCTTGTCAACCCTCAGTCTGGCACTGCAACCACCACTATCCTTCAAGTCTCTCTTTGACCTTGGACTCCTCCCTTGCGTCCCTCACTATCATTAAGTCCTCTGTTCATCAGTCTGAGACTGATAGTCCTCGTCATACATCGAGCCCTCGATGTTCTCCTCATCCCAACTTGATGTTGGCCTTTGTCCTCGTCCCCTGCAGTATTTCCCCTGCAGTTTCCTTGTTCTCCGGCCTTCCTCCTGGGCCTTCTGATCCTCCCTTGAATTCTCTCGGGTTCCTACGCCTTCTAGCCTGTCTGTCTACCAGGCTCCCCTCGTCCCTCCTCCTGATAGTCCTTTCCAGGATCTCCGACCCCTAGGAGTACTGTGCTCCTTGCCACCGGGTGGAGCAACAGCTCCATACTTGCTGCCCAATCCCTCAGGGGCTTGGTCGTAACACTTACCTCCAATATTTCAATACTAGCTTTTCTCTCATCCCTGCACTGCGTGCATCTTCATCAACCCTCAGTCTGGCACTGCAACCATCACCATCCTTCAGGCCCCTCCTCATTGTTTTTCCTTGATCCTTGGACTCCCTCCCAGAGTTCTGTACTATCATTAAGTCCTCTTCCTATCAGCCTGTGGCTGATCATCCTTGTCATACATTGATCCCTCGATGTTCCCCATGTCCCAACTTGATGTTGGCCTTCATCCTTGTCCCCTGCAGTTGTCTCCTGCAGTCTCCTCCTCCTCCAGCCTTCCTCATTGGCCTTCCGATTCTTCCTTGAACCCTCTCAGGTTCCTATGCCTTCCAGCCTGTCTGTCTATCAGGCTTCCCTTGTTCCTCCTTCTGGTAGTCCTTTCCAGGAGCCCTGACCTCTAGAAGTACTGTGCTCCTTGCCACTGGGTGTAGCAACAGCTCCATACCTTCCGCCCAATCCCTCAGGGGCTTGGTCATAACAAAAGGAACTAGCATAGTTTGATGATACTTTCCAGCTATCATACCCCACTCATTTCCCTAGTCATTCGACCTCCCTGGAGCCATGCTTGATGCTGGCTATTCCCTTTGCCCTTTCTGGGATTTTTCTTTCAGATTGTATTGCGATTGTAGCCAAACATGCCTTCTAGTGGCATTCCCTCCCTCCTGATCAGACGGATCTCAGTAGATCTCACTTCTGGCACTCTCCCATGGTCTTCCGAAGCATTCTGCACTCTGAGGCTATCTTAGATCAACTCGGATTGCTCAGATCTTCGCGTCTAGGCCTTTTCACCTGGACACACATTTCTCCATATTGTAAAATGGAATTTCTTTGATCCTTCAGAGCTAATCCCACTACAGCCCGAAGCTCTCTGGTGCTGTGCACCTTGTCAACAGTCATTCCTTTCATTCGGCACTTCATGTGCACTAGAGTCATATGATTCATTGTCATCTGCGACTACCCTTCGTTCCACAGGACATGTGCAATCATGTAAAACTTGTCGAGACTAGCACTTGCCCCATGCTATTCATATGGTTGTCCACCGTACAAATAAGGATAATGTTGTTCTCCCTATAGTGCAATAGGGGCAGTTCTGTAGAACGATAGGCTACAGCATACTTCGTGAGGAGAGGATATATCCTCCCGGGTTGGTCACTATACCCGTCAACGAGTGTCTGTTTAGGCTTGAACATTTATCAAGTCTGGCAATCATCCCACTCGACTTCGACTTCTACCCTTAGTGTAGTTCTAAGTCTCCACTGATGATTTGTCCCCAGCAGCCTGCTGGTGCCTGAGGCTGTTTGGCCTGCTTTAGACCACCTCATCCTCTTTAGTGGATCTCTTTGGGGCTCTAGCCCAACTCTGACATCCTGGATACCTCCCAGGAATTCCTTTCATCTTCTATAGCTGTTCTGCCCTAAGTCACTCATTGAAAATCATTGACACTGATGGACCATTTGCCCAAATCACTTTCTTTGAAAACCCCTTGATCCTGACAACAGTTTTCTGACCTCCGTAGTCATCCTAGATCGATGCAGACCCATCAGATCTCTGTTTCCCCTGGACACTTGCTGACAATAGTTATCTGGTCTTCGTAGCCATCCTAGATCAATATGAACCCACCAGACCTATAGGTACCTCTTGTCCTCTCCGAGGCTGTTGCCTTAGTCCTCCATGGGTGTTCTATCACCCCATCTTTCCTTCAACACCCAGGCCGCCTGCCCTTACCCTTCGACCAGTGGACTGCTTCTAGGTTTCACTTCAGTGTCCCTGGTACAATGTAAAACTGCCTGGTCACATCCTCAGTAGGATGGTAAACTACTTGGTCAGTGCCCTCAGCATGGCAATAAAAGGCTAGGTTCAGTGTTCTACCTGGACACATCCATACTGCTCATGACATTAAATTGTGCTGCTCTCCAATCGGGTTTAGGAGTAGAAACTGTACCCTGGTTATCCTTGATTAGTTTGGAGATCACTGGTGAGGCCAATCCCTCACCATGGCCAGTAGTCTTGTGATGTTTCAGTCCTCTTGTCTGAGGACTTGTCATTCAGGAAGCCTAGTTGGCTTACCTATGACCCTTCGATCCCAGAGCATTCTCTGCCCTCGTACCTTTGACTCCCCGTTCTAAGGAGATTTCTTCAGTGATTAAACCCCATTCTAGCCAACTATCTTGTCGACTCCAGGTCATTTGACCTATACTAGACCCTGACTTGACCCAGTCTTGATCTTCATCATTAACTCGGTAGACCCCATTTCTGATCTATGCTACTTGACACCTCTAGACAGAACTTCACCTAACCATTAAATCGGAAGACCACCATTCCATGCTACTTGATGCCTCTGGAACTCCCCTCACCATTAAGTTGGAAGTATATGGCTTATTGCCCACTCTTCACCATTAAATTGGTAGTATTTGGTCTTTGACCACCTTGAACCTGAGGAGCTCTGCTCCAACACTGGTATTCCTGCAGCATTCTCCAACTCTTGGTGCTTACAATCGACAGATTCTTCACCTCCATATTGTACTTCAGTTTCTCGTCATTGAGGCTTAACCACGATCAGTCACCACCTCTGCTTCCCTATCAGCTGCCCTTGACACTTGACTTCCATTTGGTCAGATCTCATTGTCCAGCCTGCTGAATCTTAGCAGTATTTGGCTGCTGTTTGCTCCCCAGATATCGGAAAGTCCTTGACTTTGCCACACTAGGAATGTGCACACTTTGCACCATGATTAGGTCAACCTACGGATTAAAAGGTACTGGCAAATCAACCATCACTGGATCCTTGCAACACCTGGAAATGTTGTGTTTTCACTGTTGGAAATCCCCTGGATTTGCCATGCAAGGAATTGGTAGTTTCTACCCTGGTTTGCCCCACACCTACTTGACCCACCTGACCAGACCAATGCCATTATTGGATGTCTGGAGTTCATCCCCTTAGAAAGGGAGTACATTTTAGATTTCTGTGTTCTTTTCACAGATTCTTGACCCACTTGACTGGCTCTGCTGGATATCTGATGGACTTTGTTTTGTTTTCTAGACCCACAAGGCTGGCATTGCCAGATACAAGATGGACTTCATTCCATTCCTGCGACCTGATGGACGTTATCCTGACTCCTGATGCACCTTTGACACAACTGTGACACTCCCTAGTTGGGATCCTCCAGAATTCCCTGATGGAACTCCGCATCTTGATCCAGAAGCTCCTGATTTAGAGCTTACCTTAACAGGAACTCTGCTTTCCTGATCCCACGTGACTCTGTATAGAACTCCCACCTACAGAACCCCTAGTCTGAGCCCTCTACCCTTGGAACTTCATGTCCTATTAAGGACAATCTAGATCTAGACAGAAGGTATAAAGTCCTCCTGTATCATGGACTTGACAAGTGCAATCATGCCTCATTCCCCTCGACACCTTATATCCCAGGTTCCTCCCCTCTCATCAGAGGAATGACAATGCTGCATTCACGAAATGCTATGCTTCCGATGCAGGTTACCTGGACATCCTGTGAACCAATGTATGGCGTTCCCACATAGGATGACTGTTTATCAAGACAAGACCTTTCAAGAGTCCTCCCCTCTGCCATGACGAAGAACTAGACATGCTAGGGCACAACCCAGCACTACCCAGGAGTATTTTAGAGCTCTGACTTCATTGCACTCTGACCCCATTGCTGTATATCAAGAGATCTGGCAAACCTTGGAATATGTTCACCAGATGCTGATTCCATATCTCCTCCCTGCTATCATATGAGAGCATGATGACCTTTGATCTGCTGATCTCAGCATGGATCCTAGGAACTTAATTCATATGTCCCTGCCATACTCACCCATCAAGGAGCTCATCCACAACACTATCACCTTGACCCTCAACTCACCACCCGCAACCCTTTGACCTCTCGACCCCTTGACCCTGCAACCTGAGACTGGTCCCCCCAGCTCAGCACCTCTGCATCTTGAGTCCACCTCTGAAGGGAGTGACTCAACTCTGGATTGCCCCATCAAGGCAACCACCACATGAGTCCTTCAGGCTCCTGCTGCACACAGGTTGTGCCAGGACATTCCTCCTCCCTGGATGTCCATGGATGCAATGGTCTGCATCCTGGCTGGTAGCTTTCATTGCATATCCAGCTCCCCTGATTGAGGTATACTACACCATATCTCTGTTTCTTACCATCCAAGGAAATGTTATCCTCGACTCATATGCCCACTCCACCTAGGATTGGTTTGACCCCAGTATAGGTCAATTCCGAGCTGGATCTTCCTCCTCAGCCTTAGACTCGCCAACTTTATCCATAGAATAGACTTCTGTCCTCCTTGAGACTTTGCTCCCAGTCTCTCCGACACTCTGGTGATTAGGAAAGCCCTCAATCATTTGGGAAACCCTATATCATCCTCACCCAGCTGCACATGGTCTGTGCCAAGGCATTCCATCCTTTACACACCTAAGCAGAGTGGTCTTTGCTTGTGATGGCAGCTTCGTGTGTAATCATCCATCCTGGCTGCTAATCCCTCCTGGTTAGCTGTCCAATCATCACTCCCATGGATGAATTCTTCCTTCTGATCCTTTCTTATGGTAGGATTTGACCTGATTGGTCAACTCTGGATCCACGTTCCTCCAGATCTGCCACATTCACTGGCATCGCCTCACAACTGGACACTTCCTCCTGAAGATCCAAAAGATCCTAGGAACTGCTGCACACAGACTGTACCAGAGTATCTGTTCCCTTCCCACAGGTATTCATGAGTACAGTGGCCTGTACTCCAGTCCACAGCCCTTGCATACTGGACTGTCCTGGTTGCAAATCCTCTCTATTTGCTACTCATGCTACTCCTGGGCATCCTCTTCATCCTCCCTTCTCTCCAACTGAGAAGTAGTTGGCCTATAGCACAGCCAATCCTGAGTTCTTCATCTCTGAACTCTCCATCATCCCCACCATAGACTTTCTATTGACAGAACAAAACTCCGACCGGAGATGCACTTAGATGTGGTTTCCTTCCCTCTGTCTCTTCTTTTAGTTTATACTTCCATCAATCCATCATCATACCACCCGCAATATGCACCACCACCTGGACCTGGATGTTGATCCACTGCTGAGCATCCCTATCACCATTTTGCTCATGTGACCATCACTCATCCAACAATTGACACCCTCAACTCCACTACTTTGACCCTGCTGTTCCCATCATCTCTCTCAGCATTCCCTCATAGGCCGTCATCCATCCCCTCCATCCTCTGACCAGGCATTGGTTTGCCCTTGGTTTTCACATGGTAGCTCAGAATGTAGAAAGGGGGTAATATTATGATTTGTTTCCTTTTTACTTCTTTCATCTCACAGTCTAGCTCGCATTCCTAATGCTCGCTACACTGCAGACCTTGTAGCTGTTCCTACACTTTGGTGTCCAAACCCCATGGACTACAGTTTGCCTATCATGTGATTCTTTTACTCATGTGACTATTATCCTTTTCATAGCCATTCCCATGCCATCAAGTGTGGATCATGAACTACTGTCTCCAATGACTCACCTCATGGTTCATCATCTTAGATTGTCTTTCTCCTCATGTTCTACACAAGTTCCCTTTTTGGAATCCTGGTGTTCCTCTTACTTTACCACTGGATATCCTAATATGGCCTATTCCTTTCTTTCTGTCTATCCTGGACCCATGGCTCTCCATTGTATTTCTACTATAGATCTCTCGCCCTCGGACCCATGGTTGCCCATTGTATTCTTAGCATAGATCTCTCCATCTCTCCTCTTGGCTCTCCATCGAGATATACCTTAGTACCTCTTTTATTCTCTCTTTCCTATTATGGATACTACTTTCCCATGCTCACCTTACTATATAAGACTCATGCCTTCCTTGTAGTATTCCTTATGCTAGCTCCTACCTGGTACTTAGGACATAGTACTCCTGTACTTGCCTAATCCCGTCTCCGTCCATTCCTCATGTCCTTACCTCCAATATTTCAATACTAGCTTTTCTCTCATCTCTGCACTGTGTGCATCTTTGTCAACCCTCAGTCTGGCACTGCAACCATCACCATCCTTCAAGTCCCTCCTCATTGACTTTCCTTGATCCTTGGACTCCCTCCCAGAGTCCTGTACTATCATTAAGTCCTCTTTCTATCAGCCTGTGGCTGATCGTCCTTGTCATACATTGATCCCTCGATGTTCCCCGTGTTCCAACTTGATGTTGACCTTTGTCCTCATCCCCTGCAGTTGTCTCCTGCAGTCTCCTCCTCCTCTGGCCTTCCTCATTGGCCTCCCGATTCTCCCTTGAACCCTCTCAGGTTCCTACACCTTCCAGCCTGTCTGTCTATCAGGTTTCCCTTGTTCCTCCTTCTGATAGTCCTTTCCAGGAGCTCCAACCTCTAGGAGTACTGTGCTCCTTGCCACTGGGTGGAGCAACAGCTCCATACCTTCCACCCAATCCCTCAGGGGCTTGGTCATAACATGACCACTTCCCTTTTTAGTTACATTTCGATCAGAGATCTGATCTATGGATCTTCCCTGGATCTGCCCAGGATCTCCCCATTGGTCACATACAGCCTTCTCTTTTAATCTCTGTGCTGTGTTGTGCTTCTTTTAATCTCCACTGCTTCTAACATGCTTGATGCATGAGGTGTTTCATAGGGGAGTGCCCTGCTTTCATTCCACACAGCCTAGACAGCAGTGTTTTATCTCCACCCACCCTGAGGGTTTAGAGCTTACTATAGATGGATTCATATCTTAGATGCTAGCCATATATGTACAAACATAGTTGGTAGTATATAAGGGTGAAGTTCCCCTCCAGAGAACCTCAGTCTAGTTCTCTTGGAGATTCCCCCACAGGACCTCCTCTAAGTCGAACTCAATAGTTCTCCCACTATCCAGGATAGTATCTAGGCAACCAGGTGCACTCGTAACACATCCTTTGGGTTGTTTCACTTATCTCTGGAGTTGTGGGAGTGAGTTTGACCTTGTGAGAAGTCTAGCTCAAGTGAAATGAGATGGCTCTCTAAACCTAAGTATGAGATGAGGTGGAATGACAAGAACCAAATATGACACTTGGCAACATTTTACAATAAAGAGGACAAGGAGACAACACATGGAATGGTTACCATGGGCAAGGGTAATGGAGAATAGTACTAGATATCTGTTATGACTGTTCCAGGTAGGACCAGGCGTAGCTCCTGAGAAACACCTACAACCACTAGGATCTAGGGTTGGAACGAAGAGGTCAAAGTCAACGAGGATGAGTAGTGAAGAGTTGCTCTAGGTGTAGCAACAAGACATGTAGGACAAGAGTAAGACCACTCAACAGTGGGTCGAAGACTGTCAAGAACGAAGAGCAAGGCAGTGCAGGAGCACCAATAAAGTGTGGACAGAGTCCTAGCAAAGATGGGACGCAATGCCCAAAGAACTACCCCCTTTGTAGAAGGAAGGTGGAGGTCAAGTGGAGCTAGTCTCAAGGGATCACACTAGGCAAAGCCTTAGTGGAAAGTGAGTAGTGATTCGAGATGTTGATGGTACAGGAGAGAACTAGCATGAGGAAGTATCAACTGTGGCTGCAGGTTTATATAGTAATAGCTCATGGGAAAGAGTTACCCCTTCGGGTAAGATTATGTAACTGGGAAGAGAAAAAAGAGAAACCTAAGTAATAGTGGATATTGCCTACCGGCAAGTGTAGAAGACGGGAATCGTGGAGAGGAATGGTGGTAGATGGGAAGAGGACAACTAATAATACAAGATAAAAGGAGATAAAAAGAATTGTAACAATACCCCCTTTGTATACTCGAGTCACCAACGAGAAGAAAACTCCCCTTTTAATTGTCAAACCCGGGTGATCCTGTCATGTTCCTCTCCACATCGTAATTGAGGGAATAGTCAATGTCTGGGTCATAGTGGGGAACAGGAGACGGTTCCCTAAAATATATATCTCTGCAATGTTGGGGTCTGGGACCAGTAGTGATATGATGCATTGTAATGTGGGGAGAGGACCAGGCAGATCTAGTGGGCCCATTAGAAGGGGCAGAACTAACAGAAGCTGATGAGGAAGATGTGGAGATCATGGGTGGATGGGCCCGATGACGTAAAGGGCATCTCCGCTGAGCATGTCCAGGGGCAAATCAGAGGCAGATTGGGCAGGAGTAGATGGGACAGGTTACTTGGGTATGGCCCAACTGATGACAGTGGTAGCAGGCTTCCGAATATCTGGGATGGGAATACAGCAGAGGGGTGTGACCAGTGTTACTGGTCCAATAGGCTTCCACCTGATCCATAAGGGCAGCTTCTTCGGAGTTGAGTGGGGAAGATGACGCTGACGGCATAGGCAGTAATATAGGTAGTGGGTCAGGAGATCTGATTCGGCTTTCCAGAGATCCTTCTCTCGCTAGTTCCCGTATGTAACAGTTGATGTCATGTAGGAGCTCCCTGAATCTGAGTTGAAATCCCAGCTGAGCCAGGGCGGAGCGGAGGTTGGTATATATGGAGTTGGTGATATTATGGAACAACTCTCCATGTGTAACGAGCCCAAGGAGGAACTCATTAAGGGCGAGGCTAAGCTCTAACCCTAAACCCAAGCG
>JBBPJV010001223.1:0-10516 GCA_038088915.1 Sutorius aff. eximius
AGCATCTCACTTTGATAAATGTCATAAGGAACCCTCCCATACTAAGTAACTATCCTCAGGTATCACTTTTTGAATTCATAAGCACAATCTCTTGAATCTGGGGTTCAAAGACCCTATCTATTTCAGTATCTTGTGATATAATATTAAGATGCAAACACATTCTCATATAAACAGCCCTCAAAATTTTTTCCTAGGCTAGAGTGTTTAAAGAACCATCTCTGACAATTTTTTCAAGTTCATAGAACAATAGAAAGGTAGTGTTTTAAATAATTTTAGAATGTTTGCATTGCAAAAGCATGTTGCACTAAAGAAGCAACAATAGTATCAACCAATCCACCCTTGTTATGATGAATCCACCCTTCAACTCATGTGGCTTACCCACTGACTCACTGGCTTGCCATTTCTATAGCAACCAAACTACTTTATTACTCAGAGGATCTGTTAAACTGTACAAGTGGTCATTGATCCTGAAAGGGGAAAGCAGGCTGGTCAAGTATGTGAGAGGACACTGTGAGAATTGTATGTGCCTATCTTGTTGAGAGTAAAGTAGCCAGGGCTGATATCTTTGTTTATTTGTGTTCGTCCATTCAATTGCTTCCACATTGAGAAATGTGGAACTAGATGAGACTGCATTCATTTAGGATCAACAACCCTTTTGCATGGGATTTACCCAAGGCTAATGAAACAAATCTGTTTTGCTTGAGTGTGCAGGCAACAGTGATAAGGAATGAGATGCTGGTAGGAGATACTCACCAGTTACAGTTGAAGTACTGAGGATTGACTTGGAGCTTCACTCTGAGAAGGATAGAGAAAAGCTTAGAGATAAAAGGGTCACAAGGACCTGATACTTATACATCTCTGTGATCTTTAGACTGGAGATGTAAAGCAGTGATTATAAGTAAGAATGAGTAGCAATTGATTGATAAGAATGAAGATATGAAGAAGAAACACCATTGGTACAGCAGTAAATGATATCATATCCTAAACAACAATTGAAATGAGAAGGGATTGATATCATGAATAGCTCAGGATGGATCAATGCCTGTCTGACTGTTCTAGCCATAGAATGGACTAGATCTGTCATGTGATGAGCCCAGACATGATAAAGCAAAATATAATCTCTCTATCATAAGAAATAAAATACTATAGTTTCAACAAAGGCATGGCAGATGGTCATATCTACAAGGGTGGCCGATCGAGTCACATTGCTCTCGATCATATGCCGGATCACAGTGAAGTCGTACATGCGAATGGGAACGGACCGTGCATTGGCAGCAATGGCTGCATAATGCCCACTATCTAGAGCCATCACGAAAGATGTCCCGTTGCGCAGAATTTCGAAATGCAATATCCTCTGCACCAAGGTCGCTGCTCTCTTTATCCAGACGTATTCTATTTCCTGCCGGAATTCAGCTTGTGTTGGCGCGATGAGGAATCTGATATCGATAATGGCACTTCCACTTCATCTGAAGACGTAGTCCGTCATGTCTTCCCTTCCCTCCCAGCTGTGCGGAGAACCTTTCATTTCCACACGCCAAAGTATCGCTTGGATACCTTCCACTCCTGCATTCGAAGACTCGGACGTACTCGTCTTGTCTTCCCGGTCAACCTCTCAGGGCGTCGGTGCCACGCGCTTTTATCTCGATCTACGTCTCTCCCTCCCGTTGGGTAAAACAAGCAAGGTCAACTGGGGCTTTGCGGGTCTTCGTCGCACGCTGTCCACCTCGCCAGTCCGCCACCGGTGGGACCACGCCACCATCGACTCACGCGGGGACGGATCGGTGGACGAGGGAGAGGTGATCCAACGCAGTGGGGTAGAGATCGAGACTGGGATCGGGTTCAATCCCGCGGTGGGCCAAATGGAAACCTATGAGGAAATATGGAGGTGGGGACACAGCCCTTTTGACATGAGGGGATTGACACAAACAAGACGTCTCTTTGGTCTCGGATTTTGCAGGGACGAACCGCTGCCTGCGGGGTCTCCGTATGTCTTTGTGTCTTCGTCTGCCAACGTGGAAGAAGCCACTGCTACCATGGCAGTCTTGGGGCCTCATGCGCTTGCGCTCGCACAAGAACCGGAGGATCCACACACACCTCGGGAACTTCGGGCTGCCCGTATGCACCGACGGGCGAGCGCAGATGAAGGCACACATGCATTTGTTTGGGAAATCGTATTCTCGACGGGGAACCCATCCCAGGAACGAGAGTTGAATGAACTAGTTGAACTTGCAGGTCAGGCATGTTGGTACATGCGGGGTGGCGACATTTACTTGGGAAGTAGGCCTTGGATTGTCTGGGACGCAGGTAAGAAGTGAACAGGATCAGATCAAGAAGATAAATAGCCCAGCGCTGCTCGACACCAGGCAAGAGCCGTATTGTTTATCCCCAGCAATCGAATTAGCCTCTTGAACACAGTAGTGCTACATTTTCGGAGCCAGGCTTGAATATGCATATAATGCCCCTGAGCGTCAGGTAAATCAGTTCACTGTGTCCTGAGAAGAGTTGTATGCACGGCCGTCACTTCTTCAGGCTGTCATATTAGATTGTGAAATTGTAGGTTTGGGGGACTAAGCTTGGAGCGTGGGGGAGAGACAACGTTGCAGACATGAAAACTAATGATTGCGTAGTGAAAAATCTATCACAATCCCGGAACGCAACTCGGACACTTCGGTACATTTGCATTTTAGCGAAATTCCTTTCATTGATCCCATATCATGTAAGTTGTGAGACTGCCTCTAATCCTACACCGAACGAAGCTTGAGGACTGCCCGATCGGCGCCAATGCTGCGCCATCGTTTCAAGCTTGTGCCTCTGCGTCCCTCTTGGCAGCGTATATCAAGAGGTCGCAAACACGTCTAGAGTAACCCCATTCGTTGTCATACCAAGCAATCAACTTAACGAAGGTTTCGTTTAACTGGATACCGCCACTTGCATCGAAGATAGAGCTAGCGGGGTGGCCAACAAAGTCGGTGGAGACCACGGAATCCTCAGTGTAAGCGATGATGCCCTCGTACTCGGGGGACTCGGAAGCCTCCCTCAAAGCTTCCTTAATTTGCGCGTAGGTAGTAGGTGTTGCGAGGCGAACGACCAAGTCCACGACGGAAACATCGAGGGTAGGAACACGGAAGGCAAGACCACTGGAATGGAGTGGAGTAAATACAAATCAAGGCAAAGGCACTGAATGAATCTCCCACTCACGTCAGCTTGCCGTTAAGGCTGGGAATAACCTTGCCAACAGCCTTAGCAGCACCTGTGCTGGAAGGAATGATGTTGTTGTTAACAGCACGTCCACCACGCCAGTCTTTGGAGGATGGGCCATCGACAGTCTTTTGGGTGGCCGTGGTGGCGTGAATGGTGCTCATAAGACCCTCAACAATGCCGAATTTGTCGTGGACCACCTTGGCAAGTGGGGCAAGGCAGTTAGTGGTGCAGGAAGCGTTGGAGATGACGGTGTATTTAGGGTCGTATTTCTCGAGATTGACACCGCAGACGAACATGGGTGCATCTGCCGAAGGTGCTGAGATGATGACCTTCTTTGCACCCCCCTTCAAGTGAGCGCTAGCCCTGATGGAAATATGAATCATGCGATCAAATTGAACTTGACGGAGATGTCACACTTTTCGGTGGTGGTGAAAACACCCTGATGAAGAATTGAATCAACCATCACCATCCGTTAGGCCATCGTGGTTGCCTACCGTGGATTCAACGACGTAGTCGGCACCAACTGAACCCCATGGAATGTTTGCAGGGTCACGCTCGGCAAAAACGGTGATGGCCTTCCCGTTGATGTAGAGCTTGCCGTCCTTCGCATAGACCTCACCATCGAAGCGGCGGTGGACCGAGTCATATTTGAACATGTAGACCTAATGTGGCTAAGCTGCATAATACATGCAGGCGTCGGAACAGCCTACCATGTATGCAAGGTCAATGAAAGGACTGAGAAGAAGTGTTAGTGGAAAAGGTTTACAGGGGGTCTGGAATACATACTCGTTGACGGCAACGATGTTGATCTCTTGCTTTTCCAGGGCATTACGCACAACAATACGACCGATACGGCCTGGTTGTCTGTCAAACACATGGCTTCCGTTGGACAATGTGTAACCCACCGAATCTATAGGGAGTCGCCGCACACGGCGTAAGTCAAGTCGTCGGTCGAGATGGCGAGGAGACTTACCCGTTGATTCCGACGTTGACCTAAAAGACATGATGAACGATGGTGATGGCAATTCTGGGCGGTGATGCTTACCATTGTATGTGATGGTAAGGACGAAGAAGCGAAAGGTCGTGGAGGGGGGAGAAAAACGAAGAGGGTGCTTATATGCGCTCTGGTATCTAATCCGATGCGCGTGCCTTGTTTTCTCTCGGAGTTAGAACGTCAGCCCAGCCCGACCGGTGCCGCGCGGTATTTCCGATGTCGAATACCATCCATCCTTCTCTAGCGGGACAATTCGGCTGTAATAAACATCACCCGCCGCACAGACCCATTGAACGTGCGGGTCGATTATGTTACTACTTGTGGAGGTTCAGATCATCCCCATCGATAACAGTCGGCAGTCGGATATCGGATCACTGGAAGGGCTGATTCAGCTCCTCCATTTCCGCATCGCCCATGATACCCACAGAAGCCTCCAACCATGTCGCCGGGCTCGACCTGCTCAGCCCAGCTTTGGCTTTCGGCCATGTCGACCGATGTCAAGCTACGACTTTTGGGTGATCTGCGCCATCTCTTTGGAGGAGCATGTCCCAGCCCACCATATAGAGCGAAGCATAGCTTGGTGGTTAAAGTGGCAGTAGGGTTGCGTTATAGGGTGCAAGACTATCATTAGAAAACGACAAAGAAAGAAGTTAAACAGGATACCAAGGAATCGGGACATGTTACCAATGCTCACCCACCTTCGCAAACCCAGGCGCTGATACCGGGGTTTGTGTGCGCACGTTCCTTTGACCTATTACCCACGTCAGCACAGCGATGACACAGGTGGCTAGTGTGGCCATCGACTCACGTTGATTGCGATGATAGAACAGGATTAATATTGTCCCTGGATGCTGCCTTCGGCTATTGAAGCAGTACTCATTTCCGCCCCGCTCGAGAGTTCGCCTAATAACAACAGTCGACAACATACCTTGTATCGGCTCTTCGGGACGACAGTCTTACACGATGTTGCTGTTCTGAATGTTTAGCGCCGGGCCGACGTGGTCGGTGGCTTTCACTTTGGTCACCGTATCAAAGCTCTTGATCTCATTTCCATTGAATACCTGGTTCCCGTGTGTATCGTTTCCTGGTCTTCAACGCGAACTTTAGATTCCTCTGAGAACTCCTGTACGTGAAGGATGCTTCGTCGGATCAAAAGAAGCTTATATTCTCAGACGACCGGTTCCGTGGCGGTCGTGGATTAATCCGAGGTCGCTTGACAAGCCGAATCTGCCCGATGCATCGGATTGACCAGGATGCGATGTAGATATCAACGTCGGCCAGGGGGCTTGGAGAGTGAGTTTCACGCCGTTTCCGGGATCGTATACGAAGCCCTCTGTCGTGTGATTTCGTAGCTTCTTTTGGGAGCAAGACTTGAGATTTGCACCAGCGAGTGTTTACACCCTCCAACGTCGATCTTTTGGTCTTCAAATATTTGAATTCGAAGTGCTGCGAAACATGATGTTTTCCTTTTTGACCTGCACAGAATTCCTCCTTTTTTTTAGTCGACAACATAACCCGCATCCCACACCGTCCAGGTCGAGTCCGTGTCCTGATCGTCCCCCAATATGACCCTTTCACCCTGGTACCACAATTGTTTTCCGTCCCCTTCGCGCACCACCATTTCCTTCACGAGCTTTTCTAGTCGATCATCGAGGCTATGGCAACCAGTCGAGAATACTTTTGCGTAGGTACGGAGTATATCCTCGCTTTGGTGTTTGGTCTCGCTCCGTAATCGTACCGCATGGAATCGACCCGATCCATCGCAGCGAGTAGTCGAAATCCCTTCATCAACAGCTGATTTCCAAAGGCCCATTGCATGCGGACCAAGAATGGCCATGAACCCGGAAGATCGGTCGGGGTCTGCATCCGACGTGAGAAACACGAACGGTGTACTCACAGGGATGCGTTCTGACCTACACACGCCGACAAAAAAGGAACAGGTCAGTGGAACTCCCAAGGAACGTTTACGCGTCGAACGCACTCCCAGACCTCTTTGTAGGGTCCCATCTTTCCTGTGTCGGGGTCGAGCCCCACCCCTGACTCCACCTCAATGTTCCCCCCGTCTTCGCCCGAGCAGTTGACCATCGTCCCTTCGTCTGGCGGTTCACCACCACCGTGCGAATCGACCGTATGTCTCCAATGATACCGCACAGCGCTTTCTTCCGCCTTCCCAAGCGGGATCGTCTCTCTCAAACCGGCGAATGCCCGGTTGATGCAGACAGGTTTCGTAGTGGGCAGGGAGAGCCGGAGATCAAGATAGAGTACTTTGGCCCCCACGACCGATGGATCGGGCAGGGTCGAGCGTGAGTTGAGTACCAAGACGTCGGAATCCTCTGTTGGCGGAGCTGGCGGCCTCGCTATGCTGATCCTTTTCTGGATCGCAGGTGTGCCATGGAGTGCTGCCCAGCTTTGTTGGGCGGCCATGGCGGGATTTAGGGTATTGGGATTGTTAATACCCCAGGCGTCGATGGATTCCCATGGACGCTGAGCTCTCACATTCCCTTGTCCCGTTATTTGTGAATGCAGGGAATGCCACGACCCATATATGCTGAATTGGGATTGAACGAACTGCGGAGGCCCTGGCCTTCACAGCTTTATTTCTCGTGTTTGTGATTAAACAACCGATATTCAATGGTCTAAGAGTCGCATCGACAAACCAATGAGGTTAGTCCTCGGATTGCTGGAAGTATTATGAGTTGCCCGAGACCAGTTTTTCTCTGGGCCTCAACGTCGCTGACGAGCAACTTGAGGTTTTACTTATTTGACTAGGAGATCTGGCTCAATTGGCAGTCGAAGCCGTTCTGACAGGAGCCAGAGAGGGCCGTAAGGAGGAGAGTGGGTCACGCGGCAATCCAACGATCACCAATGTTGTCAGGATTGGCCAGAGTCCGAATATTCCAGTCACGAATTGGAAGAGGCTGATAACGACAACGACAATAGAACAGTCACGCAGGCTCGCCTCTCCTACGATCGTATCAACGTGGATGTGATGTGAATATGACAGGAGGCTTGCGTCGTCGATTAGAGCCTGCCGCCTACTCCTTGTCATCGCTCCACAACCACTGCGGCTAACTGACGCTGATAGAAGCCCTGGCGCGGGGGAGCGATTGTGATAGAGCTTCCAGAAGCAAGACAAGACAATCATTCTTCTTTGTGATTATTGCAGTACGGCGTGTAAATGCGAAATGTAAGGGCAAGAATAACATGCGTATTAAAAGGTCTGGAACTAGGCGTAAACAAACGTTGGTCCATTCACTTTTCGCGCGTGGTAGACGATCATACTCACCAATATGGGCATCAAACGTCAGACTCGACTGCTTCCAACTTCTTTTTCGTTGCATGCCATGTCATAAATGCTCTCCGAAACTGGTCACATGCAATGAAGAACGAGATTGCTGAGAAGATGATGACCAGTATGTCAAGCTTGCTATGGGTCTGACCCAAGGTACCGGAAATGGCCATGACCACGGCCGAACTGGGTATAGTCGTTATGAGTGTGGTCGGTTGTCCAGGGCGCTAGTATCTTACATCAAGAATAATATCCCAACCAAGCCTAGCGGACGTCAGTGATTGTTCAGAAAGCAAGGGGGTCGAGGAGGACGCACAGTGCCTATAGGAATTAATTCATTAGTTGTCATTCATCCCTCCTGCGAGTCTACTCACTGTATTGGCGGAACTACGTTTGCCATCGAGTAGGCGGTAGGAGAGGTTGATGCGAAGGGACGTTGAATAGTACTTACCCCACAAGCGGGGGCCGAGGCATGACAACGACACCGATTACTTATGGTATTTGGAGGGAGTTGTGCCACAGGTTGGTAATATTAGTACAATAGCTGTGTACAGTATATCTGGCCAAGTAGCAAAGAACCCATTCTGTCTTTTCCGACACATTGCCTCCCCACCAGAGATACACAAATCCAGTCTTATGCAGTACACGCAGCTCGCGTTGAACACGGATTGCCCCGGCCACTCGACGGATCCCGATTCACCAAATTAGAGTGGTGATCGGAGTTTGGACTCGGACCGCCGCATCTGTCAAACTAAAGCGACGATCTCTTCCAGTGACATGTTCGCCGTAATGAAATCCCGGACCAGCAGTAAGGATTTCTCAATCACCTGCTGAGGGTCAGGACTCGTCTTCTTGGACCATGCCGACCAACTTGATCACTGCACGGCCCAGATATTGTTGTGCAACAAGTCACTGAATGAACCCACGTCTAGGAGCTATTTTCCTGAATGGGGAATATGCTTAGTCATCAACGTTAAATGGCCACGTCTCTAGTTTCAATGCTCAACTTGTTGTCGATGCTTGTCGTGTTTTTCTAGCCTGGTGAATACTTGTCCTTCGCTATGCCTGGTCTCTGCATACGCAGAACTCTATGTCTCCTTGTTCTTCTCTCCGGACTTCTTGAATCCTCCTTCGCAGCCTTATTAGCCATCGACTATGGCTCGGACTGGATCAAGGCTTCCTTGATGAAGCCCGGCTTGCCCTTCGACGTTCTTTTGAACAAGGACTCTAAAAGAAAGATACAATCATCCGTCGCTTGGAAGAGGGATGACCGACTGTTTGGATCTGATGCCGCTAACTTGGTATGTTTCATATCCACTTGCTCGAATATGCGCTCAAAGTGTCTCGAGGCTTCACGCTTTCCTTCCGACTCCTTCGCGTCTCTTAAACTCCTCCAAGGCGCGCCGTACAGCTCCAATGCCGTCTCCTACTTCACACAGATGTCTACCTCTGAAGTCGTCGAGTCCGCACGGTCAACAGTAGGATTCAAGCAGAGTGACGGTACCGAATGGAGCACAGAGGAACTCATCGCCATGCAGCTTGCATACGTGAAGCAACTCGCGGACAGCATCGCTGGGGAATACGTTCACGACGTTGTCCTCACCGTTCCACCCCACTACACGCAGTTTGAGCGTGACGCCGTCGTGGATGCCGTGGAAATCGCTGGCCTGAAGACCCTCACGTTGATCAACGATGGTACAGCTGTAGCGGTCAACTATGCAATGACCAGAACCTTCTCATCGACTCCGGAATACCACGTCATATACGACGCTGGCGCATCCTCTTCCCGGGCAACGCTTGTTTCGTTTGTGGCCGCTGAAGATCCAAAAACTAAGGCGCCCTACACACAGCTCTCTGTTCATGGTGTCGGCTTTGATCGCTCTACGAGTGGAACCGAACTCGACAGACGCATGAGGGAAATCCTTGTTGAAAAGTTCATCACTCAACACAAACGAGACATCCGCAGAGATAAACGTGGTATGGCGAAACTCTGGAAAGAGGCAAACCGTGTAAAGGCCATTCTTAGCGCTAACACCGAAGCAGTGTCGACGGTAGGTACTCCGTGGTGGAATATGTCTTTCGGCTATTGATGCAAGCATCGTATGCTAGGTGGAGAGTGCCGCTTTTGATATAGACTTCAAGACCAAGATCACTCGTGAACAGTTTGAGAGGGCGTGCTCGGACTTGCGCAGCCGCTTTGCCAAACCCATTCACGATGCTTTAGATAGCGCTGGCATGAACCTAGTGGGTCTTCCATACCGACCAACGTACCCCGTGCTGACACATCTTAGGATCAAATATCTTCCATCATTCTCACTGGCGGAAACTCACGGACACCAATGGTCCAGGCTGCGGTTAAGGCTGCTGTTGGAGAGTAGGTGTCCTCCGTTGGTTACTATGGCTGAATCCTCAACATATGTCGTTCAGGCATCGGATAGCCCAAAATGTCAATGCTGATGAGGCCGCTGTGCTAGGTACGACACCGTTTCCTGTGAGCCTTGCATTCAATTTAGCATCCGATTCTATGACGGCAGGCGCGGCGCTTCACGGTGCCTCCTTGTCGCGCCAATTCAAGACAAAGGATATTCGAATTGATGATACTGCAACATACGATATCCAAGCATCTTACTTTGCTTCCACCCCGAATTCGCGGACCATACATTCACTCATTTTCCCCAAAGGCTCTAAATACGGTTCTCGCAAAACGCTCTCGTTCAAACGTGCAGAGGACTTCTCCGTCTGGGTGGACTACAAGTCGGAAGTTGCTTCGTAAGAATTGTTTGGCGCCAGGAGGGTGCACTCATTAACAATCGCTCACTCAGCGGTTTCCCGCGTGAAATTCTCCAAGTCCAAATCGCCGGTGTTGCAGAAGCACTAGAGAGTCTCACTGAGCGTGGGGCCATCGATCCTGTTGTTAAACTCACAGTCGCCCTCTCCGAGTCTGGTTTCGTCTCCGCCAAGGAAGCAGTCGCGTATGGTGAAGTCAAGGACGAGTCTCTCGCAGGTGTGTAACTACATTCATGCTCTCTTTT
>JBBPJV010001224.1:0-10505 GCA_038088915.1 Sutorius aff. eximius
CGCTGTGGTGCAGGCATGCAGCCGCGTGGCCTTGCCCTCGTCGTCGCCATCGCCATCGCGGTCTGCATGGCCTCCCCTTGGTCACTCGTGGCAGGGGCGGCAGTGGTGGTGGCGCACACGCCCCCACGCCCGCCATCGTCATCACTGTGGTGTGGGCGCATAATCACGTGACCTTTGCCCTTATCATTGTCACCGTGGCTCGCAGGCTCTCGCGCTTGCCATCGTCGCTGTGGTGTTGGCGCGCAGTTGCGTGGCCTTTACCCGCTGTGGTCCGCGTGCACTCGCGCTCACCGTCATCGTCGTCTGGTGGTGGTGCGCGTGTCTTCACGTGTCTTCATGTCGTGGAGTGAGAGGGCAAGGATGAGATAAGGGTGAGAGGGCGGGGTCACGGCGTCGTTGTTGCGAAGGTGAAGGCGAAGGTGGGAGGGCGAGAAAGGTGACCGAGTGGCTCTTGCCCTCGTCGTCGTGGTGCCCGCGGTCAGTGGTGACGGGTACGACGGGTTTGATCACGGGTCACACGATAGCCAAAATCTGTGCTCCTTCGTGGCTCCCATCCGCCAAACGGCAGTGAGTCGTCCGCAGTGCGTAATTATACATGACAACTCTCATCGAAAAGGCCGGCCGCGGATTAACCTTGTTCACGTTGAAGACACGATGTTGGGAATTTTCCTCTTTAACATTCCCAGGCATACGGCGCCATTTCGTTGCCTTCCGTCTGCTCACCCACACCATGTTCCATAGCCTTCAAAAACCTGTTCTGTCGTACATTGTCCGAACCCAACTCACGAGATGACCTGGTCTGGAGATACCCAAGTCGCACTCCCCGGGCATTTTCCTATCCATCATTCTATTGGTCCCATCGCTGACCTCCCGATCGTCAACGCTGCTATATCCCCCGATGGTTTCACCAGATCGTGGGTCCAAGGAATGTACTATTAGCATACTTTTTTTTTCATTTCCTTACAGCGCCATCCTTGCTGGAAACTCGCTACCGGGGCCGATTATTACAGGGAATAAAGTATGTCTGCCCCGCCGCGTCTAAGTACAGGACTACGACGACAAAACCATAGGGCGACAACTTCCAAATTAATGTCACAAATTACTTGACCGACGAGACTATGCTTACCGGAACGACCATTGTCGGTGGTCCACCGCTTCACGTTCCGCTGTGATGTTGACACGTGGTATTCGCAGCACTGGCACGGTGTCACCCAGTACAATCGTAACCAAATGGATGGTACAGCCTACGTCACCCAGTGTCCAATTGCTCCCGGGAGTTCATTCCTGTACAATTTTAGTGCGGGCCACCAGGCAGGCACATTCTGGTACCATTCGCATTATGCGGTACAATACTGCGATGGTCTTCGTGGTCCCCTCATCATATACGATCCCGATGACCCGTATCGTTTGAGTTATGACGTTGATGATGGTGCGTCATTATTTTGTCGCTCTGAGTTTGGTAAGGATAAGCTCTACTCCGATCAGAATCGACCATCATCACCTTGATGGACTGGTGAGTCAGGCAAGCAGAGTCCCATGTTGTAACTGAAAGACATAGGTATCACGTACCTTCGCCTCAAGTGCCCCGCCAAGTCTTTCCGGCCTCGGTACTCATAAATGGAGTTGGTTGTTACAACAATGAATGCGAGAATCCGCATGCCATTATCGTTATCGAACCAAACAAACGCTATCGTTTTCGACTGTTGAACATGGCCTGCAAACCAAATTACGTTTTCTCAATCGACGGTCACGAACTGACAATCATAGAAGTGGATGGGAACTATGTCGAACCTTATACAGTGGATTCCATCCAGATCCATGCCGCACAACGCTACTCCTTCGTCCTTCACGCAAACCAACATGTAGACAACTACTGGATTCATGCCGTCCCAAACCAGCCCATTGAAGCATCCACCCGGGCCATCTTGAGGTACACAAACGCTCCGGCACAATTACCAAGAGACAAGTCTTTGTCTAGCCAGAGCACTCTGAACGAGACACTCCTGCGTTCACTTCTACCTCCACCGGCCCGCCTGCTCCAAGCCGAACCGGACATGAAGATCCATCTGGAATTGGGAAAGAACATGACAGACTTCAACTTCCTGATCAACGGTGTTCAGTATATATCACCGAGCATCCCTGTTTTGCTGCAGGTGCTGAGTGGGACGGTAGCGCCGTGGCAGATCGAGCCCAAAGGGTCGGTGTATACACTCCCCAAAGACCGGCTCATCGAGATTACCTTTTCGGCTAAAGATTCGCCGGGCCGTCCCGTACGTATAACTTCTATACACTATATCATTATCACGAACTCATATCCTCCATTAGCATCCTTTTCATTTACATGGCGTATGTTGATTCCTAACCAGTATGATCGTTCCTTGCTGAGAGGCATCCTCAACAGCACCACTTCGCTGTCATCAAGAGTGCTGCCGGTCAATACCGCAATTACGACAAACCTGTCATTAGGGACACCGTAAGCACTGGGATGGCCGATGACGAAGTAATCATCCGATTTGTCACGGACAACCCAGGGCCGTGGATGCTCCATTGGTAAGTCTGCTCAGTTTACTCAGAAGCATATCAAGGCATCTGACGATCCTATTCAGTCACAACGAGTGGCATCTACATGCGTAAGTGGGGTCGCCCCCGGCTGACATGTGTGCCTCTAGAGTTTTTAACTGACTCGATTTGGTTCTTCGCTGCGACCAGTGGCATGTCGATCATTTTCGTCGAGGACTTTGAGGGCATCCAGGATCGTCTTCCACTCGACGGTGCGTGTATACCCTCCTATATGTACGCGATGACGTTTCGACACTCAACATCACCCACTCGTCCTACAGACGCGTCGCGCGCGCTGTGTCCGTACCGTGGCCCACATCAGAACTTTCCATTGCCCCCTCCCAGCGAACCAGAGCCATAGCCTTTTGTATCATGCTTGGTGACGTCGCAAGGTTGGTTCAAAGGTGTCGTCACAAGTATTCCTGTCATATCGCTCAATAGATCATACGAAATCACCCCCACTACTTGCTTGTAATTTATCAATGAGTCTACCCAGAGCCCACCATACGCTGTACGACAGTTTCCAATGACCAGTTGTTCGTGACGCTGAATGGACACGACGTGCCAACTTCTTGTGTCCATGTCATCAATCAGACGTCCCGACACAAACGGCGCCCACCAAAGATGGAACTGCGTTGAACCAGACCGGTCAAAGGGCATACCTTGCCCTCGTATGTGGGACGACACACGGAAACCAAACTAACAACAACCCATGCCAGCATCGTCGCATCCATACCGAGCTGAAATGAAATCAGCATCTCCGTATGCAAGAAAGTCATGGTATCCGATCGGGGCATCCACAATGGGGCGTTTGAATCCTCACGTGTGTTGGTGCCGTTTGTTGCGGCAGGGACGATGCAAGAAGGGAGGCATCGGACGGGCAGTCACTCCCGCATGCGGCATGCGCATCGAGTTACGCCAGGGGTCACCAGTCACCGGTCACCGGTCATCTTTAGGACCGGGGCCCTGCTGTCGGTCACGTATTGTCGGTCAAAGGGGCATACGAGGATGCCCTGGAGACGGAGAAACCGGTCAATGATTCCGTGTCGAGTCCAGTGGTGGGCTGGCAGAGGGCGAGCGCAGTGTGCCATGGCTTTTGCCATTTTGTGGTTCGAAGCCGTGCGTACCGTACGTAGGGACCAGTTTGTCAGAGGGGTCATCGACAGAATCCGAGTCCCGGGTGGGTCAGTGATATCCAAGGCGGGGGATGGTGGTGGTACTAATGACGAGTCGCAAGTGTGAGTACTACGTCCAAGTGCTGTCAGTGTTTCTCGTTCCGCAAATCGGGGGGAGAAGGTAGGCCCGTCGCCCACGACTTGCAAAGTGTCGCGTGACGACTCAGAGACTGCTCTTTGGGTAGCCGTTACAGCGATACAAGGCCACACGGAACTACCACTCAGTTGCGTTTAGCTGCGCAATGTTGGGTGGTGAAGCCCCGCGTGATGTCCGCACGTCCCGCCAACTCACAAGGAGTTGAAGCAATTCAGTGTCGTCACGGAAGAGAGTAGGTACTGTGAGCAGATCCACAAATATTGGCATAATTTCCTTGGTGATCTTCTCGACCAACGAACCCAGGCCACAGCCGCATCTCCGTCCCCCATCATATTTTGTAAGGCTACTCAACAAGAGTCACTTGTTTAGGGGGTGTTGTTACATGTCCGACACATAGCATCTCCATCGCCTCATCTCATAGATCCCTCTAGATTGCCTTGCAACCCGCCTCGAAGAGGGTACTCAAAGTCCACCCCGAGGCACGAACGACCCACTAACGAGATGTTGCAATCCATAACCCAAACCACATGATTAAATCTCATTAACGAGCACTTCCGAGTTCACATACAGTTAAGCAAAGCATAAAACGACACTGAACGGTGGCGGCAGCCGTGCAAGGCCTCTTGTCTCCGAGGGTCTGCCCTTCACCGGTTCCGATAACCAAACCCTTCAAAATACCCCGAGTCGCGCATAAACGATGTCCAGCGTTCATCCAGCCGTGACTCTTGAGAGACCAGCCCGAGCTCAGCCAGTTCTTGGGGCGCCGATGCCGTGGGTTGTGGCTGCTGCGGCGGCTGTGGATATGCAGGCGCCGCGGATGATGATTCATACGCATGTGGATGGTGGGCCGGGAATCCATGCGATTGAGACCCACTGGCGGCCGGAAAACTAGCCGAGCTGAACTGGCTGGAGACCCCCGAGGATGGCTGAGTCCACGAGTAAGGCGTTCTCACTGTTGAGTGTTCGTGTGGTGTGTGCTGAGGAGGGGGCTGTGCCTGAGTAGGTGCAAGTGACGCGGGAGAAGGTTGTGTTTGTGGCGTGTACGGATAGTGGGATCGCCGCGGTGGTCGCCATTGAGGCACGACCTGTGACTGGACACTCGCATCAGGAAACTCGGCAGGACGGACCGTATAGGACAGTTGATCCCGTTCGGTATGTGTCCATCGATCGACGGAGGTGGTAGGATCCTCGGATCGATACAACTGTGGGACAGCTGGCTCTGGCAAGCTGCCTGCATACGGTACTCCTTCCAGCGCTTGCTTTGACTTCGGCAGGCGCCTCGTCGACACAAACCGCGTTCTCCCAGCAAAGATTGCCAGTTCGTCGTCATCATACTCTTCTTTAATTGACCATTGTTGTCCTAGTTGGGAAGACGGCTTCTCGCTCTGAGATGCAGCTAGTGCGTGGTGCGCCTTCTCACTCAACTTGGTCAGGATCGGCTGTGGACGATCTAGTAAGCAAGACCAGACCAGAGCTTGATACAATCGAATCTTACGAGCGCTTTTGCTGCCCTACGACACTGGCCAGCGACTTTCGCGAAAAGCACGCAAGCTTCATCAAGTTCCTTAATCGCATTGGATGCCAAGGGGGACCGAGGTCCACGAGTGACGATAGTACCAAAGACAATCTGTCCAACCATCAGCAAACAACTAACCATGCAACAAATGATTTCCGAACCGCTGCTGAGAAGCCATACGTCCAAGTCGACCAGAATCGTGCACAGAGATGTGGATAGACTGCGTACTGTGCGCCTATTGTTCGCAATATAGTCGAAGAAGCCCGATAAGTGGCAAGGAACGATGGTGCGTATTGGCTCTTCAATGGATTGACGGGGTTTTCGATGATGGCCTGCGCGAAGAAACTCCGATGTATATAAAGCAAGACTGGTGTGAAATATGGTGATGGGCGACTGCGTCTCCATGGAATTGGAGAAAAGTCACTTACTAACTTCCCGCGCGTGCGCCATGACAAACCGGCCCATGGACTCAGAAACCGACAAGTCTTCTGCGGAAATGGTCGGAACAGGGGCAGCTACCGATGAAACTACGTGTGCCACAGGCTCAGGTATGGGGAACTCGCGCACTTTGCGATCGAGTTCCATGATCGTCGCATAGCTAGATATTTCTGCAGTCAAAGTCCGTGTAGCAACTTCAGCCACACACTCCGAGGCGAAACGGTAACCCCATGATTCAACTGCAAAGGGGGGTGTAAGGGAAAAGTTGGCTGAGCGCGTGGCCACGCACATGGATCCTGAGAGTCGGTCTCACCTTTCTCGGGGCTCCCTGGGAATCGGCAATCAATGTAGGCGAGGGAGAAGCATGGCGGTCTGCCTGTACTAAGGCTCTTCAGATAGAGACTTCAGCAAGCTGTGCATCAATCCCCGCAATCTTTACCCACATGCCAAGCATCCGCAACGAACAGATCCCAAAAGAGAATACGGCGCCGTTGCACAATTTTTTCAGGCAAACCCCATCTTACACTATCCCGATCTAACCCCACAAGTCAGGACCTCATAACCTTTTTAATCTAGACGGGATACTCACGCAGTCCGATCTGGTAGAATGGAAACGAATCAGCATCATTCAGTATAAGGGGATATCATGGACAAGACATACGGTTTGGGACAAATGTGCAGCGAGAGCAATCAGTGACCATGAGGTCTCCATGCTGGTCTCTTTTCCCGCTAACAATTCATTTCCACTCATTGCGTTGTAAATACTGAACATATGAAGTGCTTGAATGGTCACCAAGGACGGCTTTTCCAGCACAGGCTGTAAACAAATAGCGGCGCGCGCGATTTGATGATAATGCTCTGCTTCTGCGCTCCCTGGATCCTGTGTGAGGTCAACAAGGGCGCCAACTGCGAAGACAAGAAAGAGCAGCGCGAGTTCGTGGGCGCTTTTGTTGTCGTCCGACACCTTGACGGGCCCATTCGAGTAATATATCGGAAGTAGCTCGTCCACGATCTGATCTTTGTTCACACCATGGAACAGCCAACCAGCTTGTTCACAGTATGTTTGTGTTAGGTAACTTGCGCGCTCCCAGTTCGGCAACTGTCCTTCTATTAATTCGCGGACAGCACCGGATGGCCCCATTGGGGTGAACGGGAACGCTTGTGAAAACATTCGAAGATCTTGAGGCAACGGGGGAGTCTCTGACTCCCTTGCCGAATCCGGTGTCGAAGAGCCCGTCCCGTCTGGCTGGGCCAGGTTATCAGCCTGATGATGAGGTAAATGTAGATACCCAACTTAAATGGATAGGAACTTACCATCAAAAGACACTACCATAAAGCGAGCATCCGAGTTAAAATAACATGGAAACGTGCACAATCAGTATGGGGAAACTCACCTCCGATCCACCGGTAGGTCCAAAGAAGCGCGATATACCATGGTCGGTAATTGAAAGTGTTCCGAAAGCGTCCAACACTTCTGGAGAGTGACTAGCAGCCCCGGCCTCATCGGGTGGAACGAACGGTTCGTCATCCTTGTGACTGACTCCTAAAAGGTCTTCGCGAAGGAGTGGGTGAGTTTCCGTCGAGTGCTGAGACTGGAGGTCGCTCAGGGCATCTTCAAGTTGCCGGATCCGATCGCTCATTTTAGCTACCCGGCGATGAAGGTGCTCGGTGGCCGCGAGAACAAAGCTGGTATTTGGGCGCTTAGCAGGAGATTGCCGGTAAAAGAGGCAACAATGTCGTACCGGGTTCCTTGACCAGTGGACAGACTACCTGTTGAGAATCCCACCATTATGCAAGCAAAACACTGATCCACGAAACAACGAACCATTCGGGCACAATGCCGCGCAACCTCTCCTCTAGGTGGCGGGGCGGTGAACAATGAATCCTCGACCAACAAGAGCACATGAAACCTACCTGGCATGATTGGCAAGGGATTTGCTTGTCACACTTTATCTTCAACCTTACGGGTACGCCATTAGGTCAGAATGTGGAAAGGGGTGTACAACATGCGCGGTGATCGCACCTCCTACACTCAGCGCATGAGATCTGCCCGTTATTCCTCTTCTGTTCTATTTCGCGTGCGTGGCCTCCATCATATCTGTACTCATCAATCTCTCTACGACTCGCTTTGCGTTTTAACTTGCCCTTGGTAACTTCGGGTGGCATTGAAAGTAGCTGGAAAGGGGAGGGCGCTGGATAGTCAAACCAGCTGCGTGGTTCCTGCCTGGGAGAAAACTAAATATGCCGTGTGAGTGTGAAAATCCGGTGACGTTTCCAACGAAATTTTTCAAAAAAAAAAAAAAAAAAAAAAAGGCACTCCGATTGCGGCGGCAGGCCACGAGGCTCCAGCCTGAGTTCGAAAAACTGGGGCTGAGTTTGACATTCCTATATGCTGGGCTTGAAAAGCCTGTCTGGGTTTGAAGATAAAATCACAGCCACATCACCCAGTGTACAAAAAGCGTAGCTTTGCTCAGCTATCAATTGATTATGTAACTCCCCTAAAGCCCTAGAAAGGAAAAAAAAAGTACGTTACCTAATACCGTAACCTAACACATGGCATTAGCAGGGCCGTCGGATGCCATCAATCGCATCAGTTGCCCCGTGGCAACTTGCTAAAATTATTGCATGAGCGCCACCGTCCCCTCGAGCGACTCCTAGTAGGCAATACCTAGGCTGGTACCATGGATAAACCGCCTGCTTCTGAGATGTGGTGTAGAAGAGTTCTAATTATAATATGGCCGCGTGTAATAGATTTCACATCCAGCGGCAGCATACCACCATCAAACCTCACCCGCATGCTGCTCTCCTCAAGGTGCCTAGGACGCAATGAATTCTGATAGATTGCGGCTCATATCAAACCCTCAAATTGACTTCTCACCCTGAAGACGCACAAGGACCCTGTGGTACCTGCATCAGCGACAGTGGCGCCACGAAAGCTCTCAACAACTTCTCTGTTAAGAGCGGGGTGGCGACAATCGTTATTGACAGACTGAGCCCGTTCGGCTTGTTCCGTTCAATGTTAAAAGAGCGTGCGCCGGACACCTTCCAAGTATTGCTGCCGCGGCGCGGCCGGCACTGCCCAAGGCGGGCTTGTTCATTGACTGTGAGAGTCCGTGCAAAGCAGGCATTGCTCACCCACCAGACGTTCATATAACACTTGGTCCCATCACCGCACCTGAGCATCCAACGTTTAAGTTCAAGCCACCACAATGCCACTCGGATGGACGATAGATTGACCTATCCTCGGTCTTATCCAATCAAAATAGATTTCTCGGACCTGCAGTACCGACATTACCTGACGTCAGAACTGCGCAGAAAGCGCTTCGATGGAAAATCGCTACGATCTCGCATTAACCATGGTGGTGTTCACTATCATCACGTCTCGCCGGGGCGGTGCCTGTCAAATGATGTCAGTGTTGCAGTTAACCAAAAGGCTCAGAAGTATTCCAGTCGCACAAATATTGAGCTCCACTTGCGCTCCCCTGCGTAATGATGCCTTCGAACTGTAAAGAAGACCTGTTGCTCGCGCAAAACACGAGTGAAAGCGCCAGAAGGTAATAAGAAAGCTTTGTAAAGAAGTAACGTCCGTGTTTCTCCACCATGGTACGGGAAAGAGCTTCTTATCGGTGACCCCCGCAGTGTTCAAGCACTATAATTTCCGCAAAATGAAGGAGGGGGGCTTTGGGCAACGGATGGAGTGATGGGAGAACCTACCTTTAGGCTGCGAAGGTATGTCATGATAATTGGGCCACTAGACTTCTACCCCACCCGGGGGAGTGATATCACCGCGCAAGAGCGCTTCGAATGAAATGGCGTAAAGAGCGCAGAAAACATACCAATCAGCACCACCTTCTCGTGTGGGGGAACATTCGTGAAGAACCGCTGTACCGGATATGGGTACAATAGCAGGCAATCAACGTCCACGATCCGAACTTGTGACACACTTCACAACAAACAACGCGGAGAGGCTTTCGACATCAAAAAGGATTGGGGGCGACAAGTGTCGACCCATCCTCCTCGTCTCCCCCTCGACAGCTCACCTTGTTCGAACCTACCTCGCATACATAATGTCTCGCTTTGAGAACATCATCCAAGGACCGAGTCATGACCGTCGGGCATCGCACCCGCTGCAGTGCATCCCATGCGGCAGATGCTGTGCCACAATTGAATACGACCGAGGGACGGAATGGAGTGTCGTCAGCAAGCTGGCGGACGAACACTGGTGGGTATGTCCGGGAAAGCCCCAAGTGAGGCCGGCCCGCATGACGCGCACTCCCACTTCCCCGCCCAACACAGCGGTCGCGTCACATCCACCAGTAACCTTGAGACACCGAAGCAGCTCGAACGTAGTCGGAGAGTCCGTTAGCCCCTCGAACAACACTTGGATCTCAGCGGGTTGCGAGAGGAAGCGGAGGACCTTGGAACAACGCAAGCTCGAGCTCGAGCAAGACGAGTACGCGAAGAACATAACGACGAAGAGCGTCGTCTGCGTAGGATGCAACAAGGAAATCAGCCTCGACAAGAGGTCGAAGTATTATCCCGGTCTCTGGCTCAAGCATAGGGGTAAATGCCCCGGCATCGAGAAGCTCAAGGTTAGTAACATCCAACAGGAGAACGAGGGAATGCACTGACCCTCTTGAAGCACGACAAGGAAAAGGGCCCACAATTCCCGAATGGCATACGACCTGCGCGCTGTAACGCCGCCATTCCCGCGGTCGAG
>JBBPJV010001225.1:0-10499 GCA_038088915.1 Sutorius aff. eximius
AAAAATTACACACACATAATACTTCAGATGAATTGGACATAGAATCTATTACCTCTATATATGGAAATCTCACACTGACTGGCTATTCCCAGTCACAAGAACCTGCTGAGTTCACACTTGATGTAATGAGCCCAAGGAGGAACTCATAGGGCAAGTAGAACTCAAGCCCTAATCCCAAGCACATGGCATTGGAGGGTTTACCTGATGACATGCTAACACCAATGATGATGAAGGAATGGTTAGTCTGTATGAGCACTCAGCACTGGAGGGGAAGCCTAGAGCAGCTGAGGCTGCTCCCCCTTAGACCCAGGTAATGCATAGGTTGACAAGACTGGAGGGAATCCAGTCCATCTCACCATGTCCTTTATATATGGAAGAGGCCAGTGCACAGACCATGCTGTGCCAGTACCTTGTATAGTAATACATGATAAAGAGCATGGTAACATAAGGGGCTAGACTATGACATAGTGGTCTAGACCTGATGACATCATAGATACATAAAAGAGTCCAGAATACTCTATGGTACATATGATCACATGACTAGGTCACATGCCAGGGATGGGAATAAGGAATCACATGACAGGATCAGGTGCTGATTGATCACATGAGCTATGCTACAGGAAATACAATGAAGTCCAATGTATGATGTAGTGTCCATCTAGCTAGGCTAACCCTAGACTAGGAGTAAAAGTGATAAAAGTTAGGTTAAAGAGGATGGTATCGTAACACTTGACACCAAGATATATGGGTATGTCATCCACAAAGGAAACCAACACTGGACCAATTTAGGCAATACCCTAGCCTTACTTGACCAGGGGCAATATATACATTCATTGACTTCACATTCATTGATGATAACAAATTCAAACAGATACCCCTGGGCAGGAAATATTGAGTGCTCAATGCTGACAGCTCTGATCAAGCCATTGGACAAATCACCAAGAAAGTATCCATTACCATAATCACATATGACAAAAATGGAAATCCACATCTGGAAGCAATAGATGCCTTCATATTTTTTTGGACAACCAAGACTTAATCATTGGTTATGACTGGCTTTCTTGCCACCATCCTAAAGTCAACTGGGTTGACAAACACATCTCATTTCCTCAGTGTATGAATCAATGCTGTATCAAGTTACTGGATATGTCCCTTCACTCTATCCTAGTCAAAGAAGAAGAAAAGTTAAAAACAGAGATTTTGTTACTGTTATGACTAGACTGGTGGTGCATAGTTGTGACCATGTATACACACTTAGGGGGTCTGGGAGTGTTGCAAGTGAGGCTACTGACAATGTTCACTGGGTTTTGGGGAGTCTGATATAGGGAACTAATGTTTCCTGCATGTGTATCTTGCATTTACAGCACTTCTGATGGACCCACACTTACCCCAATGCTTCCAGATCTTCCTGGCTTCCTTTCCGGCTACTTTCCAGCCAAAAATGATATCATGCAAGCCCAGGTTGTCCGGTTTTTCGGCTGGAACCACTTTCCGGTGGTTTCCCGGTGTGTTTCCAGTCTGGAACGACCTCTTTTGAGTCCGGGTTCATGTGGTATGGTCAGATTTCATTGTTTTATGTTTGGCTAGTGCCTAGATGTCATTTCACTATATAGGCATGTAGTTAGCACAGCAATTTAGTTTTCTGCTTTCCTGCACTCTTTTGTATGCCTGGCCGAAGTCAATCCACCCAATCTGATACATGTCTTGCTCCCTGGAAGCCCAGAAGCTCATCCTGAGTTCAGGTCTGCATTTCCTAGCTTGGAGAAGGCATTAGGAGTTAGCCACACCAGTGGTACACTCCCAGTCACTCATTTCCCTATTTCTGGCCATTCTTTTGTGTGAGAGACTTTCTGGGATGAACATATCGCCCCCATTTCCTTCTTTAGCTTCACTCCGAAGCTACTTTTAGTGTTTTACATCATCATCCAGCTCAATGTCTTCTTTGAGGAACTGGAATTCATTCAAGAACTCTATGGTCCTCCAATTTCCTTGTTTCATAGATTCCAACTTGGAGTATTCCATTTCCTTATAGTTGGCTATCTTGAAATATTTTTCTATGTCTGTCTTGAGCTGATCCCAACTAGGCCATTTGTCCTTTTCTAGACTTTTCCTAATTTGGAGATGGGCAAAGGCCACTGCCTCACCATCCATTTGCATCCAGACTGCCACAGCTTTTTCCTTGTCAACATTGAGTGTTACGATAGCTCATGGGACGCCCTGGTAACCTTTTTCTCCTCTCTATCTTTGTACTAAGCCACGTCCTTGTTGACGCTCGGACTACCTTTCCTTCACCCCTATCCCCGGACTACTCGATAGAGGCTCCTTTCCTCCCATCTGTAGCGCCTCTGCTGACCCCTTGGGCATGAGGCCTCCTTCTCCCTGACCTCTGCATCTCGCCCCGCATATTCCGTTCCTGCGGAGCTCCGTCTTTTCACGTGTACTTCACCCCTTTTCCTGCTTAGGCTCAATCAATCTCCATCCAGGTTCGCCCCGTTTCATGTCCATCCCCTTTCCAGGGTTTCTACCGATCGAGCAGTACTACTGCAATCTCGGGTTCCTTCCTCACTATTCCTAGACGTTCCCGAATCCCGGTAGTAGTTCTATTTAAACCCCTCGTGTACATTCCTGTACCCTAGTCTTAGCGTAACCAGAATACACGCTATCTCTCCCCTTGAACTTCCTAGTCTCATAACGAGCTAGCTCCCCTTCGAACCCTTCGACCTTGCAACCTGCGCAAGCCCTCTTGAACTCCGTTAGTGCTTGAGCCTGCGGAACCCAGACCCCCAAGTAGCGGTATACACGGTCACGCCCTGCTCCCAATCGGACCAGGCGTAACATTGAGCAGGTGCCATTTTTGGGTGGACATCCAGAGTTCGATGAATAGCCACCATTTTCTAAATGTGGCCCTCTTGCCATCCCATTTGCTGGGGTCAGCAAATTTTTTGTCCAAACTTTTTGAGGCATTCTCTGCTTTGATAGTATTTGAAATTTTGTCAATTTCATCCTTTACATCTTGCCAGGAGGCTGATGACATGTTTATCTGTAAAAGCAGATGATGGTGGGGCAGTGATAAGGTTTATGGAGCTTGTGTGATGGGCAGAGTGAATGTGTGATTTTGTTGGCAAGGGTGGTATGATCATGAGGGTTTATTTTCTTTTCCCAAGTGATATCTTGTAGCCAATCATGGGCAAACTTGACAATATTATCCCCATTAGGGTAGTGAGTTGCAACAATGGCAAGAAATGCTTTGAGGTTGTTGGTTTGGAAGGGATCCAATTGTCATGCAGACATACAAACTGCTAAAAAATGAAAACTAAATCTCCAAAGGCAGCTGTGGAGAGACTGTTGACACGAAAGGGCAGGTAACTCCTGAGTGGTGGTAGTTTTACATCTGGGTTCAGATGTGGGGGGAACTGGGGTACTGATGATTTTTTAACATCATCACACCAATCAGTGACAATGCTTGCTGCAATGTGGATGAGGGGCTGCTGTGCACTTTGCAGAGAGCAATGTTATCCTGGTTTCTAATGGCAGATGACTGTATGACTACTATTTACTGGGTGTATGCCCAATGCCCATCTAGTGGTGCATGTACTTCTCCTACCCTGGAGTCCAGGGTGAGTTTGACCTTGTAAGAAGTCTAGCTCAAGTGAAACAAGACCTAACTAAGGTCAAGGGGAATGATGATGAGGTGGAACAAGGACTAGCTGTGATGTCTCGCAACATTTTATGAGGAATAGATATACATGTGGATTGGTTATCACAGGCAAAGGTAAAAGGGTGAAGGGTACTAGATATCCCGCTCAGGCCTGAGGTAGTGTTATGATTCTTTTCCCTTTTTACTCCTTCACCTCTCAGTCTAGCTTGCATCCTAATGCTCGCTACACTGACACCCCTGTAGCTGTTCCTGTTATGAAACCGCCCCTTTTAACCTAACTTTTAACCTAGTCTAGGGTTAGCCTAGCTAGTTACGACATTCACTACACTTTGGACTTCCTTATTTCCTGTACTATAGCTCACATGATCAGTCAGCACCCAATCCTGTCATGTGATTCTTACTCCCATCCCTGGCACATGACCTAGTCATGTGACCATTATGTAACATAGAGTATTCTGGACTCTTACATATCTATGATGTCATTGGGTCTAGACCACTATGTCATAGTCTAGCCCTTTATGTTCATGCTCTTTACCATGTATTACTATACAGGGTATTGGCACAGCATGGTCTGTGTGCTGGCCTCTTGCATATATAAAAGGCATGGTGAGATGGACTGGATTCCCTCCAGTCTTGTCAACCTGTGCATTACCTGGGTCTAAGGGGGAGCAGCCTCAGCTGCTATTATGCTCCTCTTCCAGTGCTGAGTGCTCATACAGACTATCCAATTGTTTCCTCATCTTCTACACTGTTGCCAGACATCATAGCTGGTCCTCTTCATTATCATCGGTCATTAGTACATCATTTGGTGGCCCTCCAATGCTGTGCACTTGGGGTTAGGGTTAGAGGTTCGCCTTGCCCTTAATGAGTTCCTTCTTGGGCTCATTACACTATTATTAAGTTTCCTCATCATCAGCCAGTGGCTGATAGTCCTTGTCCTGCTTCTTCCAGGAAGCCCACCTCATTCCAACTTGATATTGGCCTTTGTCCTCATCCCCTGCAGTTCTTCCCCTGCAGTTCCCTCATCCTCTGGCCTTCCCCTTGGCCCACCAACTTTCCTCCGAACCCTCTCTGATTCCTCCACCTTCCAGCCTGTCTGTCTATCAGGCTCCCCCATTCTCTTCCTGGTATTCCTTTCCAGGATCCTGACCACAGGAGTACTATTCTTGAAATGAGATCTTATTTAAGACCAAGGGGAATGGCAACGAGGTGGAACAAGGACTAGATGTGACATCTAGCAACATTTTATGAAGAAAGGAAATACATGTGGAATGGTTACCACGGGCGAAGGTAAAAAGGAGAAGTGGACTAGGTATCTCACTCAGGCCTGAGGTAAATCCCAGGTAATGCCCAAGTGAGCTAGACTGGGGGACAGTCATTGCTACACCCAGGGTATATATACATATGCCAAGACTATTACTAATACATGACTAATATATCGTGGGACATGGTACAATAGATAAGTAAAGGTACAGCCAATAGCAGAATAGACTCTTATCTATGATGTCATGATCTAGACCAGTCACATGATCTGACATCATAGGAGTCTAGGTCTGGTCATGTGATCATGGGAATGGAAAGATAGGGGGAAGTCACATGACCTGGTTGTGACAAAATAAAGAGAAAGAAAAGTGTAGACTATAAGTGTATGTGTAATGAGCCCAAGGAGGAACTGTTATGATACATATTTAAAATTCCTAACTCTTACTTGTACACTTGTATCACTACACTTTTTTCTCTTCATTTTGTCACACTAGGTCATGTGACTTTCCCCCTATCTTTTCTTTCCCATGATCACGTGACTAGGGCCTAGATCTTATGATGTCAGATCACGTGACTGGTCTAGAACCATGATGTCATAGATAAGAGCCCCTTTTGCCATTGGTGTACCTTTCCTGTATCTATCATACCATTCCCACTATATATTAGTCATGTATTAGTAAGTAGTCTTGGCATTGGTATATATACCTGGGTGATACTATGACTGCTCCCCAGTCTAGTTCACTTGGGCATTATCTGGAGTCTACCTTCAGGCCTAAGTGGAATATCTAGTTCTCCTCCTCACCTTCGCCCGTGTACATCATTGCATGTGTTCCCTCTTTCTCTTCAATGTTGCCAGATGTCACAACTGGTTCTAGCCTTGGTTTCACCTCGTCGTTTGGACTTGTAGTTAGACTTCGTCTCACTTGAACTAGACTTCTTTACGAGGTCGACCCCGCGACTCCAGGGTTAAGGAGAACGAGTACGAGCACCACTAGATGGGCTCTGGGCAAACTCCCATACATCAGTTGTCATACACTCGTCTGGCGTCATAAATAAGGATAACATTGCTTTGCGGATAGTGCAGACCGCCCCCTCCCACGAGTAGCTGCAAGCGCTCCTGTTGACGGTGTGCTAGCTTTAAAAAACTAGCTATACCCCAGTTCCTCCCACATCGGAAGTGACGTAAAAACATTGACATCTCAGTGGTAGTCTGCCACATCACGTCAACAGTTATCTCCACAGCTGCCCACAGAGATCATTAGTTTTCATTACAGTTTATGCCCCCTCGTCACTCAGATCCTTTCAAAACTCAGGATCTAGAAGAATTCCTAGAACCCTTCGCCGCCCTTTACCCAAATGGAGATCTGACAGTGTTGTTTGCACACGATTGGCTAGCAGACATACATTGGGACAAGAAAGTAAAACCCTGTGAATGTACAGTTCTTGCCAACGCAACAACTAGGTCTCTCCGCCCCTCTCACAAGCTTCGCACTCCTTACCGCTGCCCCCAAACCATATATTTCTACAGTTAAACCATGTCCGCATCATGGCAAGATGTCAAGGATGAGATTGACAAGATCTTGAACACTATCAAGGCAGAAGATGCTGCCAAAGGATTCGATAAGAAATTCTTGGACCCCGGTGTCTGGGATGGGAAATGTGCCACCTTCAAGAAGTGGTGGCTATTCATGGAACTATGGGTGTCCACGCAAAAATGGCACCCCATGCGTGAAGACAAAGAAAAGGCCACGGCCGTTCTCATGAGAATGTCGGGTGACGCTAGCGCGTTCGCCCACCTAAGGATCTCAAAGGGACTGGCCAAGGACAAGTGGCCTGAATGGGATGACTTGAAGAAGGACATTGAGAAATACTTTAAAATCGCTGACTACAAAGAACAGGCGTATAACAAACTCGAGAACCTTCAACAAGAAAACCGTCACACCATGGAATTCCTGAACGAGTTCCAATTTCTAAAAGAAGAAATCAAGATTGAGGATGAGACAGCAGTATGGCTACTCTGCAAGGCCGTCGATTACAAAATTTACACTGCAGTACTTCAAAACGACGGCGACTTGACATTTGATCAAACACTCAACAAGTATGCCAAGATGGGAGAGCGCTTTGAGCACATTTGGTATGAACGAGGCCAACACTTCGTTCCTTTCCAATGTGGTGGTCCCCCATGCTTCACAGCCACCGGGACACAACCAGGATGAGGAGCCCCAATGGAGATAGGGGTCCAACAAGCAAGACCCACACAAAGCGACATAACCTGTTACAACTGCCAAAAAACAGGACACATAGCGCAGGAATGCAAAGAACCCCAAAGGCCTTGTCCGCCACCACAACAATTCCGAAATCACGAGATGTATGATCCGCGATACTCTCAATTTGAAGAACCTGGTCCATCCCGACCTTGATACTCGTCACGACCCCTTCCTACCCCGCCCATCTCCTCCGCCCTAGTTGTCTCCTCCCAAACCGCATGGCCCGGTCAAGGCCACTTGGGTTCCCAAGCTTCGTGGGACAATAAAGATGCTGAAGCATATTGGAGGGTGTGTATCGCCCAAGCAAGTAAGAAAGAGTCCGAAACAAAGGTCTTTTTAAATTAGCTCAATCTAGATCCCAGTGAGGTGAATCTAGATCCAATTATGTAGTCCTGTTAGACAATTTTTTTCATAACTCTTTTTCCTGTTTACCAATTCACGAACCTAAGAACAATGATTTGTGTGGTTCAAACATTAGTACCTATGATTCTCCTATATTATTTAATTCATCTACATCTTGTAAAGTTGAGGGAGCGTCCCAAAAGGGCGCGGCAGCCAACAATAAAGCTGTGCTTAATTCTCCCATCATAAAAACAAAAAAATTTACGTAGTAACAACTCCGAGATCCTTCACATTTACGATATTTATGAAACCCTTGCACCGACTGGCTACGCCCGGTCACAAGGACCTGTCGAGTTCTCACTCGACACAACAATCTATGGTTTCGCCATCCAAGATGGAAAACAGTGCTGGACCAAGACAGGCAATACCCCAGCCTTATTAGATTCAGGGGCAACTCACACGTTCATCGACTCAACTTATGTTGATGAACACAAACTTGAATGAATCCCACTAGGACAGGAATTCCGCGTACTCAATGCTGATGGATCTGACCAAGCCATCGGTAGAATAACTGAAAAAGTGTCACTCACAATCGTGGTCCATGATAAAGATGGAAACCCACATACAGAAGCCATCAATGCCTTCATATTGTTCCTGGGTAACCAAGATCTAATCATTGGTTACGACTGGCTGGCACACCATAATCCAATCGTCGACTGGGTTGACAAGATCATCTCGTTTCCTCATTGTACCAATCGCTGCCATGCAGCCCCCGCATTAGAAATGCGATCAATACCGACCGAAGAAGTCAAAAAACTAAAAACAGAGGTTCCCAAAGAGTACTGGGACTTTTTGGACGTATTTTCAGAACAAGAATCCCATCGGATGCCGACAAGAAAATCATGGGATCACGTGATCGAACTTAACCCTAACTTCATCAAGAAAAAGGGACGTATCATCACTTTGTCAGACATGGAACTAGAAGAAGTCTGTGTATTTATTGAAAAGGAGCTAGCCAAAGGTTATATCTGACCTTCCAAATCGGACCAAACCTCTCCTGTATTCTTTATTCCGAAAAAGGATGGCAAAAAATGTATGGTCATGGACTATTGATATTTAAATGAACATACAAAGAAAAACAATTACCCCCTTCCTTTAATACCAACACTCATTGATCGCCTCAAAGGCGCAGACATGTTCATGACCCTGGATCTACGATGGGGTTATAATAACGTTTGCATCAAAGAAGGTGACGAATGGAAAGGTGCCTTTACCACACCCATAGGCACATACGAACCCTTAGTAATGTATTTCGGAATGTGTAACTCCCCTGGAACATTCCAGAACATGGTCAACGACATCTTCTTGGACATGTACGTGGTGGTCGTTATTTATATCGACAATATCATGGTCTTTACGTCCAAGAAGACGAAAGAGGAACATGTTGAAGTTGTTCGCGAAGTATTACAATGATTACGTGACAATGATCTATATTTAAAACCATCAAAATGCTTCTTCCACAAGGATAAAGTGGATTATCTCAGCATGGTTGTCTCTAAGGAGGGGATAGAGATGCAAGAACCGAAAGTTAAAGCTATTATGGACTGGCCCCAACCCCGTAATCTCAAACAGTTGCAATCATTCCTTGGAATGGCCAACTACTACTGTCGTTTCATTCAAGGATTCGCCGATGCGGCTAGACCGCTTAACAACTTAACCAAAAAAGACACACCTTACATATGGATGGAAGAATGCGAAGCGGCATTCAATAAATTAAAAGAAATTGTCACCTCCACACCGCTTCTAACATACCCTGACTCTTCCCGTCCCATTCACATTGAATGCGACACTTCAGACATCGCCTCGGGAGCTGTGCTCTCATATCAACTCGAAGATGGAAACTGGCATCCAGCCAGTTTTATTTCACAATCATTCAATTCCGCGGAACGCAACTATCCAGTCTATGACAAAGAGTTGCTCACAATCATTCATGCCCTGAAAGAATGGCGCCATCATCTCGTTGATCAGGAACACTTTGAAATATGGACCGATCACTGGAACCTAGAGTTCTGGAAAAAACCACAAGATCTGTCCCCACGACAAGCACGCTGGCACACGTTTTTAATGGAATATAATTATTCAATCCTATACAAACCAGGATCTACAAATGGTCACGCAGATGCATTGTCCCACCATCCTGACCATGGTGAAGCTGCCAAGGACATTAATAAAAATGTAACAGTACTACCTCCGGCACTATTTGCAAAGCAGGCTACCCTCTCTCCCAAGATCTTTGATAAGATCGTTGAATACTCGTACGAATTTGACGGTGACCACTACGGTTACGATCTCGACACATCCCTTGGCTGTTATGTCAATGCCAAGAAACAAGTTTTCGTTCCTCCGGATCTGAGATCCGAAATTCTTAAGTTATACCATGAATCTCCAATAGCCAGGCATCCCGGAAGATCCTGCACCCTTGCATCAATCCAACGACATTACAGCTGGCCTGGTATTTCAAAAGATGTCAATACGTTCATTGATTCATGTCACAGCTGCACCACATCCAAATCGGGAAATCAACCCCCCGCTGGTAAATTAATACCTCTTCCCGCCGCACAACATCCCTGGCAGGATATATCAGTCGACTTTATCACAGACTTACCTGAATCAAACGGGTACACAGCTATTATGGTAGTCGTTGATCGATTCTCGAAAGAAGTCGCATTTATCCCATGTATAAAAACCTTTTCTTCATTAGATACAGCTAAATTATTTAGAGATCATGTGTGGTGCACCCACGGACTCCCTAATACCATAGTTTCAGATCGAGGCCCCCAATTCACCTCCGATTTCACCCGAGAACTTTGCAAGTTACTCAGAATCCAGCAAAAGCTATCAACGGCATTTCACCCTCAAATGGATGGTCAAACTGAAAGTAGTAGGGAGGCCTCATGCCTGGGCGGGTC
>JBBPJV010001226.1:0-10479 GCA_038088915.1 Sutorius aff. eximius
ATCCGACTGGCCACGCATCGCCGCGGATGATGTAGCCGTTGACGCGGGTTGGGTGCCCTCACCGACACTAGGCCCGGTATGCACCTCCTCCGCGACTGGCTGCAACTGCAACCCTGGCCCGGGATTACCCGGATCATCTACACTATCACCCTTACGCCTTCCCCCGGCGCGTGTTCCAGAGGTCTTCTCTGATCCGGGCCGCAAAGTAGAAGGGGGTTCAGGTCGCTGGGACAGAGGAACAGTCTCCGACCATCCTTGCTGACCACGACCGAAACTTGGCCGCGGATGTGGGTTGGGGTCAATAGGGTTTGGAGGGACGGATGGTTGGGATACTTGAGCAGGCTTTGACCGCCCTTTACGATTCTGAACGAAACTCGGCTGCGGGGGTGGATCTAGACCAATGGGTTCTTGGGGCTTAGACTGTTGGAACGCTTGAGTCGCTTGAACAGTCTCTGGCCCTCCTTTGTGGCCACAACTGGGAATCGACCGTAGAGGTGGGTCGGGACTCATAGAATCTTCCGGATCGCAGTCAAGTGCAGGTGGGGCTGACCGTTGTCGCTCTTGAGCGGACTCAACCCTCGGGGAATGGACTACATCCAAACTACTCTGCATCTCGCCTGAAAAGGTCACAGGCGGAGGTGAGGATGCTTCGACCAATCGACGTTCGAACGGCGACGCATGGACCTGTGTGCTTTGACGTGATGACTTTTCAGGTTGCTCCCGTATACTATGGACAGGAGCACACATAGACGAGGGAGTTGGCGCAATAGGAGGTGGCGAGCCTGCTCGTGGGGCCCATTGAACAGTGTAGCTGCTACGAAGGATGTCACTCGCCATCCTGCGGTATATGAATCAGGGTGTGTCAACCGAGAGCGTGGACAGACACACCGTGCGTATCCGTAGAACTCACCACTCCTATTCACGCTGAATATCAGTATGACATCCTTGCTCGTACGAAATGCTTGATCGAGAATCACTTCGTTATGCTTCTGTGTCGCCCACGCACCACGTTCGACGCTGAGATCCAGGTCATACTGTGATCATCAAGTTAGATTGCTCTATGCCACCCTCGGACCCAGCGTAGAAACCTACCTGTGTCAGCGACTTCAGAATAAAGAAACGTTTAGGGAAATGATGGAACAAAAAACTGGACGTTGTGGAGGCATACGAGCTGGATGATCGGGTGGAAACTCTGAGATTTGTTCCCTCCACCACCTCCAACTTCAAGGTTTCCTTATCCCTGGGGGTTGATGAGGAGAGCAGTGAATCCCTTGATTGACTACCAATGGACCGAGTAACGTTCTCGAGAGTTAACTCGTCGCCCTTCTGTAACAGCTTCCTGACATGTCGTGTATGAATGCTTATCCCACGCTGAGCACCGACGCCCGCACGTAAATCGTCTTCTTTCCGACGTGTTCTACAGACAAGCCGCGGACATCGGCGATCGTGGGGCCGTAATTTCTTTCCGTTGAACTGAGAAATCGCATGATTCAAGTGTTCCTCAAACTGATAGTTCACAAAGGCACAATTGGAACGAGATATGAGACAGACCGACAGCACTCCACTGTCCTCGGCCCCACCACCATGGTTGGAGCTCGGAGACACTGGAGCAGGATGCTTTAGAAATTGCCGAAGTTCATCGTGAGTGGTGTCACTCGGAATGTTGCCCACCCACATCACCCAGTCCGATCGATTGGGCGGTGGGTCCGGGTGGTAGTGGCGGCGGACGGGTGGCCGGTCATATGTGGGGAATGTGCTAGACCTGTTTCCTGTATCTTTTGTGTCAATTCGCGACGAGCCCTGCACGGGTATTCCACCGGCGGCGGGAGGAGTAGTAGTCTTCTGTGACGCGATGCCTGTGGTGGTAGGCCTACTTGGACCAGGGCCAGGCGACGGTGGGCGCTCCAAGCCCGTCGACTGCACCTCTGGCTTCTTGGGTTCTCGGTACAGACGCTGAGTCTGGGGGGGTAGATACTCCATGGGATAGCGCTGTTGGTGTTGCGTAGGGACATCCTCGTGAAATCTGCTTGCGGATGAACCTGGGCCATAATGCCATTGATAGACGCTGGGATGGTACCGCTGGGATGGCCCGAATTGACCAGTCGGACCGCTAGTATAGAGAGGCGGCGCGTATTGTTGTGTGCCGTATGGGCCTACGAGCGATAGTCCAAAATTGCTAGTGACCGACCGTGGTACGGGAATGGGAACGCGCTGGGCATGCTGGTGATATGGACCGCTTCCTTCCGTGACAGATTGGTGCTGGACGTATGACAGCGGTTGACGCTCAGAAAGGGAGAAAAACTGAGTTGGTGGGTATGGACTGGATTCTAGTAGCGGATGTCCGTAGTACATTTGTGGTTGAGATGGTTGGCTCTGGAGCAGAGGGGGATGCGAAAACGTTGTCCACTGTCCGGGAAAGCCAGTCTGTGGGGTATGCAGAGGTGCGGATGCAGTTTGGACCGGCGGAGGATGGATGGGAAAAGTAAATGGTGATATTTGACGTGTGAGAGATGCGGGTTGACCTAGACTTCCAGAGGTCATTTGTAAATCTAGTCCTTGTGACACGGGATGAGACTGAACACCTACAGCACCGGACGGAAGGAACGATCAATTAGTCGGCGACCGCCATCGCAATGCAAGGCCGTGTGGCGTACCGTGAGGTTCAGAAGACCTATCTGCGAATGGATGTGGGAGACCACGAGAAGGAACTGGGTGTTCGTGCATATATTCCTCATCCTTCATCACCCGTTCGGATCAGGGGACAAATCCCCAAAGGACTGCTGACGGAGACCTAGAACCTCCAAATCTAAGTAAGTATGATTTCGAAAACGCAACTTTGAATGTGTGTAAA
Source organism: Sutorius aff. eximius (assembly GCA_038088915.1). NCBI lineage: Eukaryota > Fungi > Basidiomycota > Agaricomycetes > Boletales > Boletaceae > Sutorius > Sutorius aff. eximius. The sequence goes on from JBBPJV010001226.1 coordinate 2,852, forward strand.
CCGGTGGGCGAGCGTATGTGCGATCGACGCTCACACCGAGCAGAGTCTCAAGCATTCAAGGGGTCAACCGTGTGAGGGGTGACGTATGACATCATTCTCTCCTTGACTGTCGTCTCCTAAAAGCCCGTGCGCATGGTGTTCGACCACGGGGCTGTCGCTCTCCGAGTTCTGGATCAAGTCATTACGAGGAATCCAAGGTTGCATTGAACCCACCACTCTCCAAAGACGATATTTTGCCGAAAGCTCGGGTAGGTATACCAATCGGAATGTGCGCTGGATGTTGACACAATAACACATCCCATCCCATCGCAGCTTATCGGCTGGATCACTGTGGAGCATCGGGCTCCAACGGGGTGCCAGAAAAGACCCCACCACTGAATATCGTCGAGTTACCAGTGGGCATGGGACGAGACGTAAAGCAGCCGCTACATTACCTCGGACGGATTGGTGATGCCGGCAAAGATGTGATGAGGTTCTGGCCAAGTTCTGGTCGTGCAAAGTCGAAATAGTAGAGTAAGTCCTGGGACTCTAAGTTCGAACCCAATCCAATCTAGGTTACCCCGAGCTTAGGGGTGGGAAATGCCAACGTACCGCGTACTCGGGTTCACAAGCATTACAACCACTTCTAGCGACGAGCCAGGCTTTACATGTGGAACGATTGTGGTGTCTCATGTGAGCGAGTATGGCGCTGAGTTATTGCGGTGGGTTCTATTAGTCCCCTAGCCTATAGCTAAGGTGTATGCAGTATGACTGTTTACGCCGTAACATACAACAACAGTTTTCATTTTCTTCAAGCCTTCTGTGAACTAGCCAGTGGTCCTGACTGGTCAAGACCGGGCCACTGACTAATTCACAGAGCTGACGGGCGTATATACGTGCAACATATTTAATATCTGGCGTGGAAGACAGAAAGAGACGACCCATCTTGTCGCGAGATGCTGGTAGGCCGCCATACAGCCGGTTAAAAACGTGTAACATTGCCTCACATCCGGTCGTCGAGCTCTCATATGTGCTAAGGTTTGGGTGAATTGATCTCCACTGGCAACACTTGTAAGATCTGAGGGCCAGTGAAGAAAGAATGTCCGATTCATAAATTGACGGCATACTTCGACACTCTTGGCGATACGCATCCTTTACAACGGCAGTCGTGCACGCTCGTCGACGGGGTGGCGGTGGTGGATACGAGTGGAGGCGGGATCATTGGATTCGGGGTCCCGCTGGCTGCCCAAACGGGGCGTGCACGTGATCGTAAAAGGCGCAGTCACCACTGCGGCTAGCATGATCTGGGTCTGCGTCCTGAGCGGTGGCGTACTATTCCTTGAATTCGACTGTCTCCTCTCAATGATGATCCAAGAGCTCAAAGTCACGAAGCCCTGTCTCAGCGTAAACATTCTCTCAACACGGTGACACGAACTTCCAGGTGAGAACATCGGCATCTATTGCAACTATTTTCTTCGGTCACCCAGGTGGGGTGGAAAAGACCGAATGTCGGTAAGGCACACTGGCAACCCTAACGGATTTCATTCTCCCAGGGACTGTCAACCAAAAGTACCTGAACAGGGTTGTTTCGTGTCAGTTCACTCGGATACTTTGCCGAGTTTACCGGGCTGTCTTGGGGCCCGTCCCACCACACTGCCGCAACTTAATGGACAGTTTCTGTAGTCATGGCGAATACCCTCCGGAATTAATTCATTATCCTTCCCCGTATCACCTCTCGTTTCCCCATTTACTACAACACTCTTTTTGTCCCTCCCACTCGAAGATATCGCAGGCTTGTGCCTTTCGTCACTGGCGCGGGCAGAAGGCGACGTCACGCTCGTTTTACTCCTTCGCTCGTCTTCGGCACTCTGGGCCTCTAGGGCGGGTTCTACGAGCCTTAGTGTTCAGGTTGTACCGCCTTTTCTAGCATGCAGGAGTTCTCCGCAAAGCATCGGGCTTTGGGACGCTCTAACCCACATAAGTCATTGCATCTTGACTTGCTTTCCGACTCTGTTGTTGCTCCGCTTGCCACCCCCCTCAACAATGCGGTTGGTGGGAGTTCACAAGCCTCGCCCTCTCCGAATCCTCAGCTAGCTTCGGCTCCTGCTGCTGGCAGTGGGAATAGCAATGGTGATGGTGGCGGCAATGGTGGGGGAAATGGTGGAGGAAGTGGAGGAGGAAACGGTGGGGGAAATGGCGGGGGAAACAGTGGAGGAAATGGAGGAGGAAATGGCGGGGGCAGCGCCCCAACGACTCCAACACCCGTTGCTTCGCCCACAAGTGGGGGAGGAGCTACAATCCAATCAGAATCACTCGTTCCAAGTCGGACGTCCACACCTTCCGCTCCCGGAAATCCCTCCGGTCCATCTAATGCTGGCAGCAGTGGTGGCACGGCCAGTTCTTCGAATCCAGTTGATGGCGGGAACTTACAGGGTACCGTTGGATCTGAGTCTTCTACCGCCACCCCTGCGCCTCTTTCCCCATCTACTCCTGGAGCACTAGGTGTGAGCTTTGCGTCACCTTCACAGTATTCATTGGGTTCTGGCACCAATAGCGTTGGTGCCTCTTCACCGTCACCTACTACCACACCCGCGGTCGCCTTATCCTCAAAGCAGCTATCTGGAGGCGCTATTGCAGGGATAACCTTCGCGTGTTTGCTTCTCTTACTTCTCTTCATTCTCTTGGTTGCTCGCCGCCGCTCAATTGTGAACCGCATGAGACTCCGCAGGCAATGGTGGTTCGGCCGTGAAGCATTGGATGGACGCTTTTCCTTCATCAGTGATGGAGGTATTCACAGCCCTGCGGCGTCGAATGGCAAAGGTCCGGCAAGCCGAAAGAGTGCCCGTAGCAGCTTCGCTACCAACTTCGACCAGGGATTGATGCCCCACACCGATGTTGTCCCCGATTTTCCCCCCATGGCCGAGGTTCGTGAGCGTAATGCTGTCTTGATTTCTACCGGGGGTGCAATAGCACGCAGGGAGTCCATGAACAGCATGTTGAGCAACGGCAGTGACTCGGATGCTCAGTACCTGATCGTCCCGCGTCAGGAAAATCTGGAACCTCCCACACCTATGTCTGTTCGTCTATTTTCACCTTCGGAGTCCTTCGCCTTCCCAAAACCACCACTGCCATCCAATACGAGCCCTTTCTCCTTGACTGGATCCCAGAGTTCAGCGTCTTCCTCCCCGACTCTCGTTCATCTCAGCACGCCTACCCGCGTGCTAACCACAGATTTCCCTCCGGCATCATTCTCGTCACCTTCTTTCTACCCTCAGGCATTAATGCCTGGTGTCAACCATTCACCATTCGTTGCCGCAGCCAAACCTTCCGTTGATCCATTCGCGGACCCCGAAAAACCCAACCATGCAGAAGTCGAGGTTGTCCGTCCTTTCCAACCTCTGTTAGATGACGAACTATTGGTTCATCCAGGTAACCGCGTCCACCTCCTCCAAATTTTTGACGATGGCTGGGCATTCGTTGAAAAGTTGGCGGACATCGAGGGAGGACGTCGTGAAAGGGGTCTGATTCCTCTTGACTGCTTGCGCGAATCTAATCAGGCCCTTCCGGCTTTTCCTACGAAAAAGAGGGTTAGCAGCTATATGCCGGACCAGTTGGTGGCTATCGCACTGTAGAGAAAGCCGAAAACATACAGCGTGAGTCTCGATCCATGGTGTTTTCCTCGCGCGGGAATCCTTGGACTGCGAGGGACACGGCTCACCCCTTTATTACAGCGTTTTAAAAAAGCGATTCGAAGACTTCTTGACTCGAATCTCGCCATTCCTCTCGCGGACGTTCCTATATTTTAACTTTTTCTGCAATTATTAAGACGCAGGCTGTATAGACACCTCTTGCACCCAGTCCTTTTCTCTCGCGGACACCTGCGTTTCTTGGTGTCATATGGTCGTTCAACTCCTACTTCTTATTCGGATGCACGAAACCCTTGCTTTCCTGTGCTTGTACTCTTTCATTTGTCCATCAGCGTCCATGCAGTGTCATTGTCATCCCCACTGTTTACCGTTACTATCGCCTGTCGGTGTTTGCTCCCTGGGTTGCTGGTTCTGGAAGGATTCTAAATTTGCCTATCAATGCCCCACTTTTCATCTTTTCCACACCCTTGGTTGTCATGGATTCCCTACAAAAAGCACAACATATCGATCATGTAGCCAAGTCCGTATCCGCCACATATCCTGGTTCATATGGCCTTATTAGTTGGGACTTGTCCCACGGAAAGCGCGCTTGTTCGCGTTCGTGTGAGAGACAAGCCTGAGCTGATGATCGGTAGGGTCGACATGGCGGCCGAACGATCTTTGTCATGTTCGTCACAAATTCCATGGTCTGAATCCCGGTTCGCGGCGCCTATTCGAACCCTGGCACCCGCGTCGTTCAGATACCTGCCCATACGAGGGATGGCGGCGTGAAACAATGCCCTTGTGGCGTCGTGGCATGTTGCAGCGTGAATAGCTAAACGGAAATTGTCCGATACTATCGCCGCGAGGGCATATGACTTGGCGCCGGCTTGGCGCGGGGCGACCCTTGATTCGGTTGTGATTGCCTCGAGGAAGTCGAGATTGCTCCAGGGACGTGGTCACAATACTCCGTCTGCAGTTGGTCGAGCATGTTAAATAAGGACACTTCCGAAGCCCACGTCCTCGGAGGTTGGGTGTCTCGGTCGGCATCCCGCAGACAAATTCACCGTAAATGAACGCCGTGGCGGGCTGGTCGGGTAGTTAGAAGCCGAAGCATCCGTTTCACACCCAAAGGGTCCCATGTCGTCCCGGCAATCAGCCCAGACATTCATCACGTAGGTGGTGGTGACCAGGAACCTGAGCGCCACCTCATGAGACCGAAACCGCCTAATATGCACATATGTACGGTAGATTTCGAACGGCCAGCGGAACTGATGGGTGTGCTTCATCCGGGCGAAACGCCAAGGGAACGAGTCGTCGCACGACCCACATAGTATACTGTACCAATGAATGCAGTGACGACTTGACGAGTAATACTTGGAAAAAATTAGAAGGAATGTTTGCTGAGAGTGAGGGCAGTAACGGACATTGGGCTCTGCTCCTGCGTGAAAGAGCTTTGGGGGTCGAAAAGAACTCGAACCCAAAGCAATTGTCACACACCAAGTTGATGCGTCATGCACCCATGCACACGCTCTTGGAGTTCAGCCACATTCGTTCCATATGCTTCACCTTCGAGCCTGGGTGTTAGTAGTGATTCTAAGTGCAGCAACCCAGGGACTGTCGGCTCCGAGGTGCGTACGTTCAAAATCGAAATTCGGTAAAAAGAGATAAATGGTGGGTCATGCATGGCGGTTCTAACGCTTGGACGTTGAGCAATCACAAGATTCCACAGGAACGTGGCAACCGTAAAAAACTGACATGTTGCGGCAGTGCCTGATTTCAAGAGTCAGGCACGTCATCAGCCGTTCTCATGGGTCCATAATATGATTAGGGGCTGCTGTTGACAGCGCGTCGCTCTTCCCGCTCATGACTGTTGCATGTCACTCGGCTGTCAATGGGAATGAGCTGTTACTTATAGAGCACCTACAAATGTGTGGTCGGTGGCGATTCCCGAGGGGAATGCAGTAACGTGGCATGATGCCTGGTGAATGACCTGTGTTAGGTAACTGGCACGCACATAATGCAGTTCATTAGAGAATCTCAAACGGCCAGCCAAGCCCGCTAGTTGGGCAACTAGTGTGACAAAAAAGTGAGGGCGTGGTAGAATGAAATGCGGAGATCAAAGCTGAGCTTGAATATCTGGCAATGAATTGCAGGTCTCAAACTGCTAGTGTGACAAAAAAGCTGAGGTATAGTAAGTGAGAATGAAAATGTAGAAACCCAAACTGAGCTTGAATATCTGGTAGTGAGCCTGAATGTTGCATATGTTACAATTCTTTTTCCTTTTTGTCTTCCTACTATACTTGTATAACCTGTGTTTGATTCCTCACAGATGCTTTTTCTTTTCTCACACTGACTTTGCTTACTCATCACTCTTCCCATGACTCCACTTGCTCTGTCAGCATGCTCTATCCTTACTCATTGATTATCAACCAATTTGCTCTCTGGCTACTTAATATTGCCTTCTCAGGCAACTAGTTCTTGTGCTCTAGTACTATATAAACCCTATGATAGCTTTCTCTTTTCCCCATGCTAGTTCTCTCTTGTATCACTACCATCTCTGAATCCTAACTCTTCACAAAGGACTTCATCTGAAATGAACTTAGCAAGAGGCCTAAGCTTTGAGGTGAAACTCAAGCAGGACTTGCTGTGATGTTGAGCAACATTCTATGATGATAAGGAGTAAAAGAGAACATGTGGTGTTACAATACATATTTACTTAACCCAACTGTCACTACATTGACACTCATACTTAAAACTTTTCTCTTTATTCTTGTCACCATAGTCAAATGACTTTCCCCTATCTTTCTATTCTCATGATCACATGACTAGGGCCTGAATTCTATGACATCAGACCATGTGTGTTACAACAGGGCTGGGGGTGCACTGTCATTGTTATGATACTGTCCCCATTAACCTAACATTTATTACTTTTACTCCTAGTCTAGGGTTAGGCTAGCTAGATGGACACTACACATCGTACATTGGACTTGCATATTTCCTATACTATAGCTCACATGATCGGTCTGCATCCAATCCTGTCATGTGATTCCTTATTCCCATCCCTGGCACATGACCTAGTCATGTGACCATATGTATCATAGAGTATTCCAGACTCCTTACATACTTATGATGTCATTGGGTCTAGACCACTACATCATAGTCTAGCCCCTTATGTCACCACTCTCATTACTTAGACATGTCCTTATTTAGTAACAAGATACTGGCACAGCATGGTCTGTGTGCTGGTGAGGCAAGACCTGGAAAGACCAAGCCTACAGCTGACTGAGTGAGAGCCTTAACCCGACTGACGATGGAGGAGTAGATGATATACATGCAAGGGTCGCTTGCACAGGTGAGGAGGGAATGGCAGTGTTCACGCACTTGCTATGGCCTGGTTTTTAGATCCCAGATAATGCCCAAGTGAGCTAGACTGGAGATTCCAGTCTGCGACTGTTACAACCAAGCCCCTGAGGGATTGGGTGGAAGGTATGGAGCTGTTGCTCCACCCAGTGGCAAGGAGCACAGTACTCCTAGAGGTTGGAGATCCTGGAAAGGACTACCAGGAGGAGGAACAAGGTAAGCCTGATAGATGGACAGGCTAGAAGGTGTAGGAATCCGAAAGGGTTCAAGGAAGGATCGGGAGGCCAAGAAGGAAGGCCAGAGGATGAGGGAACTGCAGGAGGAATACTGCAGGGAACGAGGACAAAAGCCAATGTCAAGTTGGAATGAAGAGAACATTGAGGAATCGATGTATGACAAGGACGATCAGCCACAGGCTGATAAGCTGAGGACTTAATGTTACGATACCGTTCCCTTTAACCTAACTTTATCCTAGTCTAGGGTTAGCCTAGCTAGTCTACACTTTCTCTACACTTTACGGACTACATCGTACATTGGACTTCGTCTTATTTCCTGTACCATAGCACGTGACCGCATCACGTGACTACCATTCCTGTCCCTGGCACGTGACCTAGTCATGTGACCATACGTATCATTAGTAGCTTACGGACTATTACGTAT
>JBBPJV010001227.1:0-10463 GCA_038088915.1 Sutorius aff. eximius
CCACCTAGATAGTCTTAGCGTATTGTTATACTCGGTCCAGTCGTGGAGCGAGATGTGACCGTTTATACCGCTATGGGGTCTAGGGTTCCTACAGGCTCAAGCACTAGTAGGCATCGAGGGAGCTTGCTGGTCTTGCAAGGTCTGGGGACGTGGGTTGCTAGCTCGACACGAGACTAAGCAGTCGAGGGGAGGTGATAGCGTGTATTCCGGTTACGCTAAGACTAGAGTACAGGAATGTACGCAAGGGGTTTAAGTACTAACTACCACCGGTACTCGGGAAGGTGGGGGAAGTCTATGGAAGGAATCCGAGACACCGGTAGCACTACCTGATCGGTGGAAACCCTAGAAAGGGGATAAATGTGAAACGGGGCGAACCCGGATATAGTCTGATCAGGTCTAAGCGAGATAAAGCAATGATACACGAGGAAAAGCGGAGCTCCGTGTAACGGAAGAAGCGGAGCGGTTAGGTAGTGGTAAGTAATAGGCCCCATGCCCGGGTGGGTCAGCGGGGGCGCTCAGGATGGGGGGAATAAGCCGCTATCGGATAGTCCGTGGATAGGGGCGAGGAGAAACGTAGTCCGAGCGTCAGGGGGGATGCGGCTTAGTACAATGACAAAGAAGAGAAGAAGATTACCAGGGCGTCCCACGAGCTGTCGTAACAGAAACCCAGTCCGTCTCACCATGCTCTTATATAGCATAGAGGCCAGTGCACAGACCATGCTGTGCTGTACCCTGGTATAGTAATACAAGGTAAAGAGCAAGGTGATGTAAGGGGCTAGACTATGACGTAGTGGTCTAGACCCTATGGCATCATAGATACGTAATAGTCCATAAGCTACTATGATACGTATGGTCACATGACTAGGTTACGTGCCAGGGACAGGAATGGCAGTCACATGATGTGGTCACGTGCTATGGTACAGGAAATAAGACGAAGTCCAAGGTACGATGTAGTCCAAAGTGTAGCGAAAGTAATGTACTAGCTAGGCTAACCCTAGACTAGGATAAATGTTAGGTTAAAGGGAATGGTATCATAACAGATTTTCTTCATCAATCCATGTGTCTTCTTCAGGCATGTAGCCTTTCCATCTAATTAGAAAGTGACGGGAGAGTGGAGTCCCGCCATATTGTAAGATCTTCTCGATTTTGTACTCTTCCTCACCCTCTACTAATTCTGCTGGTGGTCATGGGAAGTTGGGGCCGTGAACTTCTGTTTCGGAGTAAGGGGTGAGTAGGGACATGTGAAATATGGGGTGGATCTTCCATGAAGATGGGAGGGTAAGGCAGAAGAACACCGGAAAGATCTTTTGAGTGATAGTAAATGGACCCTGTTACGACTGTTCCGGGTAGGACCAGACGTAGCCCTTAAGGAACACCTACAACCACTAGGGTCTAGGGTTGTGACGGGGAAGGACGACCTTGGCGGAAGGCCGGAGGACGAGAGGTTGCAGGGAGGGTACCTGCAGAAACGAGGACGGAGGCCAACGTCAAGTTGGGACTCAGAAGAGCTTCGAGGGCGCGAAGCTAGACGAAGACTATCAACTCTTGGTTGATAAGCAGGAACTTAATGATAGTGTAAGACTCCTATGAAGGAGTCGGAGAGACGACCAGGGATCCGAGGGAAGGTGAAGGTCTCAATGCCGGACTGAGGGTCGACAAGAATGCACACAGTGCGGTGGCAGAAACAAGCTAGTATTGGGGAATCGGAGGTAAGGACATTGACGAGGGGAGTACTCGTAATGATTGTAGATGTTGCGGGTATAAGGGAGAACTAGCGTAAGGAATACTACAAGGAAGGCGCGAGTCTTATATAGTAAGGCGAGCGCGGGAAAGTAGTATCCGTAAGAGGAAAGAAAGAATAAAAGAGATACTAAGGTATATCCTGTCGGAGAGCCGAGAGGAGAAGCGGAGAGATCTATGCTATGAATACAACGGACAGCCGTGGGTCCAGGGTAGACAGGAAGAGAGGAATAGGTCATATTAGGATATCCGGCGGTAAAGGGAATAGGAACACCGGGATTCCGTAAAGGGGCTCGTGTAGGACACGAGGAGAAAGGCAATCTAAGATGACGAACCGTAAGGTGAGTCATCAGAAGCGGTAGTCCATGGTCCGTGCTGGTGGCGTGGGAATGGCTACGAAAAGGATAATAGTCACGTGAGTAAAAGAATCACGTGATGGGAGAAATGTAGTCCATGGGGTTCGGACACCGAAGTGTAGGAACGGCTACAAGGTCTGCCATATAGCGAGTTAGACAGCGAGACGAATGAAGGGGTCTACAGGGTAGTGAGCATTAGGAATGCGAGCTAGACTGTGAGATGAAGGAAATGAAAGGGAAACGAATCGTAACAGTATCTCCTTATTTCTTTCATAGGTTACCATTTCTGCTCTGAAAGACATCTAGACCACCATATCACATGCTGGAACTGACATATTGGATATCCGGACCACTGTCTCACACACCGCAATGGCCATATCAGATGCCTGGACCACCATATCATGCACCAGGACCATCGTATTGGACATCCAGACCATGGTATCACTTGCCAGGCCCATCGTGTTGCATATCCGGACCACTGTATCATGCACCGCAACGGCCATATCAGACATCCGGTCCAAGGTATCACTTGCCAGGACTGCCGCAACATCGGCTGGTGCCACTAACCCATCCATCCCATCCTTTTCACACCGGGTCACACAGCTCCTGATGTTTGACTGACTGGGGACAGTCAGTATGCAAGCCCCCTGCAGATGTAGGGAACTAATGTTCCCTGCATGTGTATCCCACATTTACAGCACTTCTGATGGACCCGCACTTATCCCGAGGCTTCCAGATCTTCCCAGCTTCCTTTCCAGCTACTTTCTGGCCAAAAATGATACTGCGCAAGCCCAGGTTGTCTGGTTTTTCGGCCGGAACCACTTTCCGGTGGTTTTCCGGTGTGTTTCCAGTCCGGAACGACCTCTTTTGAGTCCGGGTTCATGTGATTTCATTGTTTTATGTTCAGCTAGTGCCTAGATGTCATTTCGCTATATAGGCATGTAGTTAGCACAGCAATTTAGTTTTCCACTTTCCTGCACTCTCTTGTATGCCCGGCTGAAGTCAGTCCACCTGACCCAATACCTGTCTTGCTCCCTGGAAGCCCAGAAGCTCATCCTGAGTCCGGGTCTGCATTTCCTAGCTCAGAGAAGGCATTTGGAGTTAGCCACACTGGTGGTACGCTTCCAGTCACTCATTTTCATATTTCCAGCCATTCTTTTGTGTTAGAGACTCTCAGGGACAAACATATCGCCCCCATTTCTTTCTTTAGCTTCACTCTGAAGCAACTTTTAGTGTTTTACAACAGTGTCCATGAGAGAAGAGTGGCGGATTTTGTTGATCAAGGCTGTGTCAATGATATTAACAAAGAGTGAGGGAGGTAGGAGGGCGACACCATTATTGTCCATACCCGAAGGGAAGAGGTCGGGTTGGTGAGAGAGGGCATCTGGCCCTACAAGGAGTTTGCCTTCAACATGGATTAACTTTAGGTCGAAGTCAGCAATGTCCAGCAGCCATTGCACTTGGCAACAATTCAGGTGTTGGGGCTGCTTGAAATATAAAAGATTCTTGTGGTCAGTGAAGACCTGTACTGGAAATGGGCCTCCATGGAGGTAGTGACGCCATTCCTTGAGGGCTCGAATGATACCAAGGAGTTCTCTGTTGTACACATCGTAACTTCGTTCTGCGTCAGAGAATGACTTTGCATAGTATGAGATGGGGTGCCAATCTCCATTGGCATTGGTTTGAAGAAGGATTGCCCCCAAAGCAAAGGCAGAGGCATCAGAGGTGATGGTGAAGGGACAAGGATTGGTTTGGCCTGGAACTCTTGTTTGAGCTTATGGAAAGTGTGTTCACATTCATCAGACCATTCCCATCGTGCATCCTTCTTGGTGAGGGCTAGGAGAGGGCAGATGAGGTTAGAGTAATCAGCGATGAACTGTCGGTAATAGTTAGTGAATCCTAAAAAGGACCGTAGTTGAGTAAGGGTTTGTGGCGCTGGCCACTCCTTAATCCCGTTGAGTTTGACCAGGTCCATGGCCAACTGTCCCTCCCGGATAACTAGTCCAAGGTAATCTATTTCCTTGGTGGCGAAGGTGCATTTCTTGAGCTTCAGATGTAAGTCTAGTTCCTGCATCTGTTGCAGCACTCGTTGGGTTTGTTCTTCATGGACTTTATTGTCCGCTGAGAAGATCAGTAGGTCATCCATGTAAATGATAAGCCATCCTTCCACTATCATATCCTGAAATGAGTCATTCATGAAGTGTTGAAAGGTGGCTGGTGAGTTAGTAAGCCTGAAAAACATCACTGTAGGTTCGAAAAGTCCCCAGTGAGTATTGAATGTGGCTTTCCATTGGTGTCCATCCTTGATACGTACATTGTTATACCCCCACTGTATGTCGAACTTGGTGTACATGTTTGACCCCTTGAGTTTGTTGATTAACAAGGAGATGAGAGGTAAGGGGTATCCATCTCGGACTGTGTGCTGGTTAAGGTATCTGTAGTCCTGGCATGGTCGAAGCTTGCCGTCTTTCTTTTGGACGAAGAAGAATGGGGAAGCCTGCTCAGATTGCGAAGGTCGGATTTTTCCTGCCTTCAGATTTTCTTCCAGGAATTCATCAAGAGCCTTTTCCTGGATGGCATCAAGCTTGTACAGGGTAGCTATCTTGGCCTTGAATTCCAGCTTCAGATTGATTTCATGGTCGTAGGGTCTAGAAGGTGGAATATGGTCGCAAGACTCTTTGGTGAATATGTCATGGAAAGGGAGGAAGGCTTCAGGAAGAATGGTAGGGGTTTTCATCTTGCTAGTGTCAGCAGTGAGTTGCGTAAAGGTAGTGGCTGCTGTGATCAAGGCTGCTGGGAGGTATCGGCCATCTTTGGAGAGGATCCATCCACGGTGGATAGCATGGGAATGAGTGTCGATCTGCCAAGTTCTGGGCATCCACTCATTAATATAGTTAAACAAATGTTGGTCTGTTTCCATGGAACAGATTATGTGCTTGACGGGTTTGGATGGCGTTGGTTTCCTGAAGTGAGATTCATGTCGTCCTAAGTCAGTTTTATAGAGTCAATGAAGTTCCCTGGATTCATCCTTGGATTCATCGACTTCTAAGGTCCTTTTCTCCCAGTTGATGCGAGGGTTGGCTTGTTGGAGCCATGGGACATCAAGGATGACGTTGTGAGAGCTGCAGCTCATGACGTGAAAGTGTTGTTGCATGGCAACTCCATCAATGTTGACAAAGAGTTGGGCCAAGTATAGGACTTGTTTTGACCGATTCATGGACCCGTCCATGTTTCATACAATTACCAGTTGTTTAAGTTTGGATACCAGTATTCCATTCTTGCACACAAACATCATGTCAATACAATTGATGTCCACTCCTGAGTCCACAAGGGCGAAGGTGTCAATGGCTTTAAGAGTGTGTGAGGGTAAAACAAGCTGTAGGAGAATTCAGATGGATTTAGAGCTATGAGATACAACTTGTGCACAAGTATGGGAGGGGGCTTGCGTCAATTGAGGCCTCCCTTCTAAAAACCCGAGTCTATCTGTACTCAGCTGACCGTCTCCTGTTTGTCTTCATCTTCAATTTCTATTAAGTTAGGAATTTTCTCCTCTTTCTCCTCCACCTCTACCTTTTGTACCTTGGGTTTGGCAACTGGAGGTAGCAGCGAGTTGGTCTTGTTTCTAGATGGAAACACCATTTTGCAGTTATTGGTGGTGTGTCCCAGTTTTTGGCAGTGGAAGCACAGCTGTTCTTTAATACACCAGGCTCTTTCCTTGGGTGTTAACTTTCCTATCTGGATCGTGTCTACCTCCATAGCATTGGGATCTTTAGGGTGGGCGATGTGTGGAGCTCAAGGAGAGTAGGGGAGATGAACCATCTTTCGTTTCTTGATGGCTTGTGCTTGATCCCATTGCGTCTGGATGGACAGGGCCTTCTTTTGCCAGTCTAGTATGGTGGTTGGTATGGTCTCCAATCCCATGACTTTCTCCATCAGTGCCAAGGGGATTCCCATCTGGTAGTATGAAATGAGGACTGACTCTTGGGTTACTCCCACAATGGCTACTTTGGCCTGGAAGTCTGCATTGTATGTGAGTAGGGCAGTGGTGTAATCCCCACCTTTGGCCTTGACCCTGGTAGTGGCTAGCCACACTAGAGCATTCGCCACCATGTCGTGATGTTTAAATGCTGCTCGGAACTCCTGTACGAAGTGGTCAAATGTTCTGAGATCGAGGGTGGTGCCAGACAGGGCCTTGGTTCCGAATGTGTGGGCCCAGGTGAGGGCTGAGCCAGTTTTCATGTATGATAGAGCGAAGCCAATTTGTTTGGCAGCAGAGTTATAGATCTTAGCATTGATGGCGAGATATATGTGGACTTCATTGAGCCACAGCTTGGCTTTGGTGTAGTCTCCATCAAAGGCAGACAGAGGGGAGATGCATAGCTCTACCGGTTTGCTAGACATGGTGCTAGTCTAGTCCCCTCGGTCTCAGATATGGGATGTTCGTCTGCAGCGGTAGATGGACGAGAGGGTGAAGTGACTGGGAAACTTTCAGGGGATAGGGCTGGAGATGACAGTCTCGGAGGGATGGGAGATCTCCACGAAGGAGAAGATTTGTAAATTCGATGAGAAATGGTGACGGCTTACACGAAGGTAACCGTTTCAAGGATACGCTAGTTCTATTGTTACAACTGTTCCGGGTAGGACCAGGCATAGCTCTTGATGATCACCAACAACCACTAGGGTTCAGGGTTGAGGTTGGTGTAGACGAGTGTGGCAAGGATGAGTGTAGAAGAGTTGCTCAAGGTGTAGCAACAAGACACAAGTAACGAAGTAACAACCACTCAACAGTGGGCCGAGGACTGTCAAGGACGAGGGATGAGGAGGTATTGAAGACACCAATGAAGAGTGGACTATGTCCTAACAAGAGAGGGACGCAATGCCCAAAGAACTACCCCCTTCATAAAAGGAAGGTGGAGAACAAAGAGAGCTAGTCTCACAGAGTCACTCTAGGCAACACCTAAGTGAAAGTCGAGTTGTGATTGTGATGATGATAGTACAAGAGATACTAGTGGAGGCTAGTACTACAAGACTCTGGTGAAGACTACAGTAGTGGGGACACTAATGTAGAAGAGTAAGCATAGTAGTTCTCTCTTGATAGATAAGTAAAGCAAGTATATTGTTACGATACGTATTTAATTTTTCTAACTCCCAATGCGTACACTCATAGCATACTCTTTTTTCTCTTTATTTTGTCACACTAGGTCACATGACTTCCCCCCTATCTTTTCTTTCCCACGATCACGTGACTAGGGCCTAGACTCTATGATGTCAGATCACATGACTGGTCTAGAACAATGACATCATAGATAAGAGCCTGTTCTGCTATTGGTTGTACCTTTACTTATCTATTGTACCATCTCTCACGATATATTAGTCATGTATTAGTAATAGTCTTGGCATATGTATATATACCTGGGTGATACTATGACTGCTCCCCAGTCTAGTTCACTTGGGCATTACCTGGAGTTACCTCTAGGCCTGAGTGAAATACCTAGCACTCTCCTTACCCTTGCCTGTGATCATTGTATCACGTGTTTCCTTTCTTCTATCTTTCCTCTTCATTGTAAAACATTGCTTGGTGTCAGAGCCAGTTCTATCGAGTTCCACCTCATCGCGTTTAGGCTTAGTTGTTGGCTTCATTTCATATATGAGGAACGGAGTAGGTAGTGATGAAGGTATACTTGGTAAAAGAAAAGAGGTGCTGATGAGTGAAGATAAAGGCTAAGAGTAACAGAGACGAGTCAGCACTAAGAAGGCAGGCAGGACCAACCATGAAAGGATAGGACAACTGGTGAGGTTGGACTAGGCTTGAGGCAGGATTGGCAAGGAAAAAGGAAACAAATCGTAACAAGGTGTCAAGTAGCATTGAATGGTGGTCTTCCGATTTAACAGTGAGGGTGTGTTCTTCCAATTTAATGGTGATGATGTGGAGGAATTCTGTCTAGAGGCATCAAGTAGCATAGATTAGAAGAGGTCTACTGAGTTAATGGTGAAGATCATAACTGGGTCAAGTCAAGGACTAGTACAGGTCAAATGACCTTAATTGACAAGATAGTCAGCTAGAATGGGGATTAACCCCAAAGACCTCCCTATGGATGGGGAGTCAAGGTATGAGGGCAAGGGATGCCCTGGGGTCGAAGAGTCATAGGTAAGCCAACTAGGCTTCCCTAATGACAAGTCCTCAGATGGGAGGATGGAGACATCACAAGACTACTGGCCATGGTGAGGGGTTAGCCTCACCAGTGATCTCCAGACTAATTGAGTGAAAGCAGTTTTATTTCATGCTGAGGAACACCAGGAATACAGTTTCAACTCCTGAACCCGATTGGAGAGCAGCACAGTTTATTGTCATGAGCAGTATGAATGCAGATCAGGGCCAAGCAGTTTAATGTCCTACTAAGGATGATGCATAGGACCAAGCAGTTTTAACACCTTGCTGAGGGTGTCATCAAGGACCAGGTAGTTTAATGCCATGCTGAGGGTGCATGGGCAGTTTTACATCATACCAGGGATGCAGAAGTGAAACCTAGAAGAGGTCTGCTGGTTGAAGAGGGAGGGCAGACTGCCCAGGTGTCGAGGAGAGGGTGGGTGATAGAGCAGTTTTTGTTGTGAAGCTTAGTACTGAAGTAGTGTGGAAGAGCCTAGCAGGATATTACAGACATTATAGTGGATGTTACACTTTGACAGACATTCATAGTAGTAGTAGGCATTCATGCCGCCTGTTACGAACTCCTTTTCCTTAACCTAACTACACTACTTACACTCATAGTACACACTTTTCTCTCCTTATTTTGTCACAATCAGGTCATGTGACTTCCCCCTATCATTCCTTTCCCACAATCACATGACTAGACCTAGACTCCTATGATGTCAGACCATGTGACTGATCTAGATCCATGACATCATAGATAAGAGTCTATTCTGCTATTGGCTGTACCTTTTCTTATCTATCGTACCATGTCTCAGAATATATTAGTCATGTATTAGTAATAGTCTTGGCATATGTATATATACCCTGGGTGTAGCTACAACTGTTCCCCAGTTTAGCTTACTTGGGCATTACCTGGGACTTTGCCTCAGGCCTAAGAGGGATATCTAGTATCATCTCCTTACACCTTCACCCATGGTAACTATCTCACATGTATCTATTCTTTTCTCTTAAAATGTTACACAACATCATACCATGTTCTAGCCTGAGTTCCACCTCATGCCTTAGGCTTGTTTCTTTAGTCTCATTTCACCACCTTACACTTTGACACGATTCTTTCACTTCAAGTATAGCAGTCTTTACACCTTGACATATTTAAGTAGTATAATTAGTTATTGGTCGTATGGAGATGGCTTAGTGCCATGACCACTTTGGGAGTCGCCACTTATTTAGAGTTTGATTTTTGTACAACCGATCCCGATGAGATTAGATCTCAGAAGATGGTGGTTGATTATTATTTAGGATAGTGTAGTATTTTCCAATGCCAACAGGGGAGACCTTGGAAGAAGCCAGTGGATATTTGTTTTGGTTTTTGGTTTTGGACCTTTTGTGGTGGGA
This sequence comes from Sutorius aff. eximius, assembly GCA_038088915.1. Taxonomy (NCBI): domain Eukaryota; kingdom Fungi; phylum Basidiomycota; class Agaricomycetes; order Boletales; family Boletaceae; genus Sutorius; species Sutorius aff. eximius. The sequence goes on from JBBPJV010001227.1 coordinate 9,643, forward strand.
ACACACCACAGACATTTTCATGGCCTTTTGTATGGGTTTCATACACCTGGGGTCTTATTATTCATTTTCAGCCGTTTTTTTTTTTTTTTCATTTTTGTCATCACAAAAATGAAATTGTTCATTTTTCGATGGAAGCACTCACTGGGGACCAGCTTGCATAGGAAGGGGATAGGTAGTGGGGATAATACTGTAGTGAATAGGAGGAATTGGTGAGGGTGAAGTGTATATGGAGCCTGAACCTTGGATGACTGTGAACGGAGGTTTCTCATAGGGACAAGCTAGAGGGAGGACTGGAGAGGTCCCCTCTGTTGGTTCTAGCACCCCTTCCTTGAATGATTTTTTGTGATTCTTTTGAACTTTTGTTTCATGTGTCGTTTCCACTCATTTTACAGACACTTAGCAGTTTTTCATCTTTTTTATTTTCAAAGACCTTAGTTTTGCCCAGAGAAGCAAAACCTAGGAGGGGATAGTGTTATGATACTGCCCCCATTAACCTAACTATCTACATTCTTTTACCTTTACTCCTAGTCTAGGATTAGCCTAGCTAGATGGACACTACATTGTACACTGTTGCTGGGTGTCATAGCTGGTTCTTTCTCTTTATTGATCATCATTAGCACGTCATCAGGTGGCCCTCCAATGCCGTGCACTTGGGGTTAGGGTTAGAGGTTCACCTCGCCCTTAATGAGTTCCTCCTTGGGCTTGTTACTGTGAGGGCATATAGCAGCTAAGGCCACCCCCATTACTCTAGGTGATTCCCAGGTTGACAAGACTAGGGGTGCTAGTCCTGACCCTGGGGCTTTATATAATGCCAAGGGCTT
>JBBPJV010001228.1:0-10450 GCA_038088915.1 Sutorius aff. eximius
GGGTGTGGGAGTTGTGGGCGAGCAAGTTTCGGGTCTGCCGTCGACGTGCTCGTCGAGGCTCTGACATATCGTTTCTCCGTGAAAAATATCACAAATATCATATCTTGCGTTTATTTTTTTCCCATTTATCATATATTCCCTGCTGACCACCGTCAATCCGTGCCCGGCCCCGCTCCCCCTCCACATCTCCGTCGCGACCCCCCCGCCGTGGCGGCTCTCTCGCTCCTCTTTCCTCCCCGCCCGTTCACCCCGCCGTTCACCCGCCTTCCCCTCACTCCGTAACCATACCCTCCCCAAATTTCTCTCCACCCAGCCATCATGAACGTTCGTGCTCCTCCCGACATGTTGCGCACACAGCAGAACATCCCCCAGCTCTCACAAGTACCCATCAACTCCCCCCACTTCCACCCCTCCCAGCAGCAGTCCTCCCAGCAACAGTCCCAAAACCACATCGGCCTCATCCCCAACGCTCCAAATCCCTCCACGGCTATGCTCCCGACTGGCGTCCAGAATAACAACAACAACCTCCAGAACGTCGCAGCCGGGTACCGGATGCGTCAGAATGCCATACAGCAGGGTCAGAACCCACAGATGAATACATCCGCTGCTCCCCCCGGCGCATCCCATATGGCCCAGCTCGGACATAACCCGCTCCAATCCATGGCTTTTCCTGCAGGCATGATGCAGCAAGGCATCAATGGTGTACCGGTTCGCCGTGTCCAGTCTCATCCTCAGGGCCTTAATCAAGCCGCCTCGCATGTTCCTGGCATGCATCCCGCCCAACCCTCCCTCAATGGTATCAACATGGCCATCAATCCACAGTCTAATATGTCTGCCCACCTTCGTCCACCCCCTCAGCAGCCCATCATGTCTCGCCTCCCTTCCTCCATCCCGGGATCAATTTCCCCAGATTTAATGGGTCGTCAGCCGAGCGCTACTGCCGTGCCACAGAACCCTCTCAGGGCGCCCTCCGCGCAATCCCAGATCATGAATAGTCTGCCCCAACCCCCAGGAATGCCGCAGGCGGGTCTCCAGCAGCCCTTATCTCAAAGCTCTTTCCAGCCAACCGTTCCCGGACACCCACACCACACCTCATCCCTCACCTCTTCACCCCGCCCAGGTACTCACCCTCAGCAGCAGCATGCCGCCTCTAACATGATCATGGGCCAGCCCGGCCCGTCGCAACCACCGGGCCCTCGTCCGATAAGCCATCCTGACAACACTTTCGTGGGCGTCCAGAATAACCATTTCTCCCAGAACATGGTCGCTGGCTCAGGTCGAATACCCAATCCTAGCGCCGCATTCCCCTTTACTCCACCTGTTTCCCAAAATGATGCTCTTGAAATACAACAATCCATCGGCGAAGGTCTTCAAAATACTTCCACTCCAATTCGCTCTTCATTTCAGCCTACCCCTGCACAACAATTCGAACAGCTTCAACAAAATGACAGCTTTGGCGGTCATTTTGTCTCACAACCAAATCCTCCGCCGCCTGCACGTCCTCCATCACATCCTAACACTGCGCACGGGAATTCTATACCACCACGACAAATGCCCCCGCCCCATCGACATTCGCCGTCAGATCCTATGGCTGCACATGTGCAGCAGCAACCCCAACGACCACAGTCTCAGCCACAAGGGCCTCCAGGTCGCCCACCATCACAGGCAGGACCGTCGCACACACCACGGAGCAGTCAATCACAACTTCCTTCTTCGTCTGGACTTCATACTTCTGCCCGAATAACTTCCCATACCCAGCCTCCCCAGCCATCACCTCATCAGCGGCGACAATCCCCATCGGTACAACAGCCAATAGCGCCTCGCCCACCACAGGGACCGAATACCAACCCACCTACTACTAACGCGAGTTCCTCAGAATCGGGCTCGTCACAACTTCAGCCCCCCGTCGTCCCGCGACATCCTGTGTGAGTTCTGAACATCGTTATTTGTATCCTGGAACGAGATGCTGATGCTTTGTCTGGACAGTATGGCACCTCCCTTAGGGCTTGGCCAAGGGCTCATTCGTTTACTACAATTTAGTGGACAACTTTCGAACGAGAATCCTCTTGTTAGTTTCCATCTTCCTCTGTTGCCGCCCCTCTCGCTGACTTTAATCATCCGAATCCTTCGTTAGAAACACCAATTATCGTATTGGAATGGATTAGTTCAGGAATACTTCACGCCGAAAGCGATCATGAAGGTCACTTTGTGGAAGGATAACCAGAGGAATGAAGCAAAACCGTTTGGTACGTCATCTCATTGTCCTTTGACAGTTTCGATCGCAACCTCGACATTAATCACCAATGACACCGCTTAGAAATCGGCGTTCCCATATTACCCCGTTTTTTTCTTGTGACTACGCAATCGGGCGTCAAGTCCATGACGCTGTCACTCGATGGCGCACGCGAGCGACTCATTGCGCAACATCATGCAGTCGTAGAATGCGTCAGCGCAGTATGGACTTACAAATATAATAACGGGTACACGGTCACTCTACGGGGTCCTCTGACGGCCCATGTCTTCATCGTCCCACTCACAAGTCCCGCACAACCCCAACAAACCCCGTTTACGCTCAGGTTTGATCAGCTTCAATTCGATGCACATACGCACGAAAAGTTTATCTCCCTCGACGGGATTGCTGGTCAACGCGCCGTGGAAACACCCAAGACTCCTCGTTCGCGTAATGCCCCTACCCCTAGTCCAAACGGTGCATCTATCGGTCAACGAGAGGAGGATAGACAATGGGATGACCCTCGCATTCTGATTGATCATGCATCAATACCAGGCGAACCGGTCAATGCCTTTGGTATTCCACAGGCCACTATGCGATGTCTAGAGGTCCGTACCACATAACGTTTGTCTCGAGCGATGATCTGAATCGCTTTCATTTTGCAGCTGGCTGAGAGTGTAAGTCAGATGACAGACTTGATTGCCTTCGCAAGCGAAACACAACTGGGGCCGATGGGTAGCTACGCCACTCCCGAATACATATGAATACGCCGCCTGACAAAATTCTCCACGTAGATGCACTTTCAGCGCTGGCGAAGAAACTTCGGGAGGCACAACAGAACCCTAGCGTCAATGGCACATATATGGGTCCAGTTCCGAGCGGTGGTGGACCTGGGGGTTTCCAAGGCTATGGCGGCCCACCCACGTCGGCGCTGTATCCGGGCATGTCATCATCAATTATTCCTATACACTCTATGCCAGGCAGTTCACTTCAAAATATCCCGCCGCCGCTCTCTGCTGATGTCCCTCCAAAGCAGAGTAAGCTCCCCACCTCCGGCCCCGCTCCCCCAGCACCTAATCAGCCTCCCGCTCCTTCGCAGGCGGGACTGACCCCTACCCCGACGATGAACGCGGCAACGCTCAAACGCAAATCCAACGATACCAACTCACCGATAATCGGCAACGCTGAACCACAATCAAAAAAGACACGCAAACAAAAGCGGAATGGCTAGCATCTGACGGATTTTTGTGGAATATCTTGTGTCGCTATGAGGCTCGGAAGTATATTGTGATTGTGCATGGTCATCATATCAGCCCCCCTCTCTCGCGTGCCTGCACATATCTGGCTGTTACATATATCTTTCTATCCCCTGGCAGGACGTGAACTGTACTGCCGCTGCTCGGATTCTGGTGATGCCCTCTTCATTGTGTTATTTATAGCTTTCTGTACTACTACAATGCTCTGCTGAACACTACAAACTGCTTTTCGGGGTGATTATATATGAGCGTATATGGCCGATACGACGCCCAATAAATAAACCCGCAGATTAACCTCATTTTATGATGCGATTGATTGACAGGACCGACCGGACCGCGGACCAAGTAACTGACATATGATCATAGTAGACAGTACCCGCATGCAAGTGAGAAAGACGGAAACCGGTCCCTGAAATAGTATACGCGTCCACTAGAAAATCGGTTCGTGGCTAAAGTCACATTGATCACCATATCTGCATCTGCAACCGCAGAGGGGGAAAAAAAGGACGTGTCGTCAGTTCTCTTCCGCTCTCAATGATTCAGATGTGATCGATGCTCGCCTTCCTTCCGCAAAAAAACTGCATGGTCTTCGTTTACTACTTTTATACGAGGCCTCATCGCCTTTCCCTCGACCACCGCGTCCACGAACCCCGCGTCCCCGTCCTCTGTCAGCCGCCCATCGAGTCGGGGCGGCAGGATCGTCCCCAGCGAACTCCTGCCCAAACTCTGGAAACTGGCCCGGCCAACCCGGCTGGCCAGCGCCACCAAATGGCGGTGGCTGTCCACTACCACCCGCCTGCCCCGGATTGAGCAGCGCCTGCGCCTGCTGCATCAACTGTTGCATCTGCTCTGGCGGTATGGACGACAGGATAGTCGGGTCAAAGCCCACCGGCAGACCGGTGGGCGCCATGGCACCGTTCATCGGGTGATCTACGCCACCAGCCGCGAGCTGGTTCACCAGGTCTGCGACGGACACCTGCGGCGCTTGTGCAGACACACTCCAAAAGATCATATCGCTCTCCGGTCCCACCGTCATCATCTTGACGTCCATGTCTACATCCTCCTCCGGGGTCGTCACGGTAAGCTCAGCCGGACTGTCTGGTATCTGCGCCGCGTTCATGTAGAGCGCACCCAATGCAGTCTGCTCGCGTTCCTCTTGCGTCATCTTCTCCGTGCTTTGCTGTCCGCGCTGCGTTGCTTCAATATCTATTGGGATATCGAGGGCTGTAAAAGGAGGTTTGGGTCCCCGTTGTCAGCGATCGAACAGGTTCTGTCATGATCTCGACGACTCACTTATTGGATCCGTCCAGTCAATGAGTTCTTCGAACAAATGTGCGTGCAACGCTGCCCCTTCTCCCCGATCAAGATCGCGAAGACTGTGCGCAGTATGTATACCCTATCAGACGAATCCGAGACACGCGATATCAATGTACAGTACACGTGAAAATAGAGCAGAGGGCTGACATCTACTGGATCATCGTCGTAGACCGCACGTTCGATCAGCCGGATCGACTCCAGTTGGCCTTCTGGTGCCCATGAGACCGACTTTCGCTTCGTCTTACCAGTGATATTGCCTGCGGGAGGCGTGCTCGCTGCCGTAATCGAAGGTGGGGTGGACACTGCCGGTGACGCTTTCCGTGCTTTCCCCATGGATTTGAGTGCCTCTTGGAATGGATCGATCGATGACGGTTGTGCGACATTCGTGTCCGGCTCCTTCTTGATAGTCACTGGAGCCTTCTTGAAACTGGGTAATTTCGGTTTCGGTTTCGGAGCCGAAAAAAATGACGAATCTGATCGCGAGTCCTTGACGGGCAGGGATACCGGTTTTGTCTCCTTTTTCACTGTTATCTTGGAGGACGATGCCGAGGGTGTGACGGCAGCCCTCTTGGCAGGTGGTGGTGCTTTGGCAGCCGGTGGCTCACTGGGTTTCCGTTTCTTCACTTTCGCATCTGAAATGAAAGTTAGCGCTGGCGGACCAGAGAAACAAAGTAACGTGACTCACCCTCCGTCGGGTTGCTTTCTGCCTGTTTCGTGGCAGTTTCGACCAGCTGGCGCCATTTCCGCTCTAAATTCGACGCCATATCCTTGATCGCTGAAGCAGGACAATGACAAACAGATAATTGTTAGATACATGAAGTTCTCGCTTAGATTATGATACGACAGACGAGCATGTTTCGATGCAGGGGCAAGCGTATGTATATCTCCATTGGATGCAGGGGCGGAATAAATTAGGCTGAAATGGAACTCACCTGGTGCTGGTGGCTCCTTGACTAGTTTGACAATGATCTTGCCTAACTTCGACGCTTTCAGAGCATCGACCGTCATGGGGAGTCTGTCCACGATCTAAGGGGAGCTTATCAGGCCCATCCCGAGTACCAGTAGCTCGAATCCGACTGACATGGAGCAACGGCATTATGGTTTCAACTAAAAGGCTATCGCTCTTAGCCATGAGACCAGCTTTTAGCCATTCGCGAGTGATATCCATCGCAGCGACATTTTCCAGCCAGGCTCTGAAATAATGATTTCCGGCGTTGTCTCTAATTTTCGTCAATATCTCCAGCCGAGTCGTCGGGTCTACTTCCTGAGAACCAAAGTCATCGATATGCAAAACAAGAGAGTTGACTGCGCCAGCTCCGGTAAATGAATTGGGCTGAAGAAGGGGTCTGATATCGGCAGAGAATTTGTCCTTTCGGGCTTGAGGGTTGATCGGAACCGCAGAGGTGCTGGTTGATGTTGATGACGTGGACGGAGAGTAAAAGGAAGACAAAGCACCGGTCATAGAACTGGAGGGAGAATGAAGGACGTGAGGAGAGAGCGTGGCAGGCGGAGACTGAGACTGAGTGTGCTGATGTTGCGGGGAATGCGAATAAAAATGCGACGGAAGAACATAAGAAGGATTAATCGATAATGTAGGCTGTTGATACTGATATTGGGACTGTTGTTGCTGTCGTGACTGAGCTGGCTGGGTTGTGGACACAACTTGATTGGAAGATTGTGAATACGATCGAACGGTCTCCGTATCGCTGATCGTCGTCAGCGCGGGGCTGTGGAATGTACGTTAGTCGCCTTAAAACAGAAATGCCCATCTCCTTACTCGATCATTAGTTGAGGCTGAGGGGGTGGAGGGGGTGGAGGAGATGCCATCTGCTGTTGCGACGTCGAGGGCTGCGATAGCGACGACGTGGTTGCACCATTCAACGTCGAATAACTGGAGAGTGGCAGAGGCGCTGAAGAGTTCGGCCAAGCCATAGAACCATACGCCAAGGCATTGTATGGGGCAGAAACGGTGGAGATGTAGTAACTTTGATATGGATGGGAAAAGTATTGAGGTGGCGGTGATATGGAGGTGGACGTCGACGGCCCTGTTGAATGCAAAGTCAATGGTTTTGTTCATAGTACTGGAGCAGGCTGGTTGATGGGCGCTTGAAGAAGTGCTTACCCGGTAAGTCTCCCAACCCGAAGTCGCTCAGATCCAAGCTTGGCTGCGCAGCAGCTGACCCACCCGCACTGGCACTGGGGGCCGCACGGTCTTTCCAGTCGTCGTTTGAGGGCGGTGCGCCGTCAACATGGACGTGCTGGGCGTCGGGGACATTCTGTGGCCATTGATTTGGCACATTCGGGTACATACTATCCATCTGGACAGATTTTCTCTTTTTTTCTGCCGTCCCTTGGTTCTCAAGCGTTTTTGGGCAACTCTAAACGGCTTATTTCTGTGCAAACGAGACGCGGAAAGAGAAGAGAAGAAACGCAGACGGTATACAAGCCTTTTCACCTTTCGCAGGGCGTTCAACAGATCGCCACGCTCAACCGCCTGCGAGTTCTGTCTCCGTGATGGTGCTGAGGATTGAGGCGCACTGACCAGCCAAGGGAGCAATTAGTGTTCCTTGATTATATCTCCGCTTTGAGCGCTGTTCAAAATCTTTCAGCGGCGCAACGGCACGGGCTGTGGCTCCCACTGGGAGCAGTGCGCAGCCTGGAGCCTTTCTGAAGCGATCATCCAACGTCCATTGTCTGCAAGCCAAGGATGTGCATGTCTCATGGCCCTAGCCGCGACGAGCAACGCCAACACCCGACGCAAATGATTCTAGCTCCAGGTCTCGCCAAGAAGCCACCTCCTGCGTTTGTACGTGCACAACAAAGGTCCCGACTACATTGCTAGGCACTCCCGGTTCTGACAAAATTTCTTATTACAGGTACGACGATCATTGCTATGATACGCCCTGGTCAAGTAGGACATCGTGTGGGCCGGCTGATAATTGTATGAATAGGAATGCTTGCTTACCTGATGGTTAGTGTAACGAACCTAATAGGCATCAACAAACCAAAGCTTATAATTGCAGCTATCAACAATACTAGTCGATTTTCACACTACCAAGTCCTTCCTTGTCTCTCTCTCCCGAAGTACCCTAAACGCGTCTCCACGCCTTCCCCCGGCCATGAGCCCCAAAACATCCAAAGAGCAGTCCTCTGACGCGGACACGACGAGGACCGAGGTCAGTACGCGCGTCGTAGCAACCACAGCTTATCTGAAAACTCCCTTCTATCTGCAGTTCATCACCAAGCTATCCACTGCTGCCGAGGCAATGCGCCAATTCGGTAATTTCGCAGACGCGCTAGCAAAGGTAGTTGCCAAAGCGCCACTTGACGATCCTGAAGTCGTCGAGGCCCTGCAGACCGCCATAAATGCGATTCCTGCTCCATCAAGGAAACGTAAGCACGCACTCCTGGGTGGGGCGGACGAAAGCGGGAAACGAAGGAAACGAGAGAAGAAGCCCAAGGACCCCAATGCTCCCAAGGCCCCTCCCTCTGCATACATCCTTTTCCAGAACGATATTCGAAATGCTGTTCGCAAGGAAAATCCGGATATCCAATACAGGGAGCTAATGGGTCTTATTTCCCGGCAATGGGCTCACCTTCCGCAGGACAAGAAACAGGTAATCGTGCAACGGCTCCTTTTCGTTGTCTGCCCCTCATGTCTCGGCGGCTAGCCTTACTTTGACAGAGTGAATGCTGCCAAACAAACTCACGAGGAAGAGTTGGCCAAATACAATGCAGCGCACCCGAACCATGACCCATCAGAAGGGACTTCTCAGTCGGTATCAGCAAGGGTGGTTGAGCCCGCTCAGAAGTCCGAAAAGGTCGCCTTCGTAAGTCGTATGCAGGCCTTACGTATTCGAGTTCTGAAGAGCAACCATAGAAACCAACGAAGCCCGCCCCTAAATCAGCTGGAATTGTTGCTTCCTCTGATAACGAACAGTCAGAGGCAGGCTCTGATGATGAATCGAGTGGGGAAGAGAAAGAAGATATTGAGGAAAAAGCCTCAGACGAAGGAAGTGAGGAGGACGAAGAGGACGAAGAGCCCACCCCTCCGCCCGCGAAAAAGGCGAAAAAGGCTGACAAGAGGAAGTAAATGAGGGAAAGTGATAGCCATTCTCGACTGTTCATTTCGTTCGTGATGCCACAAGTCTGGTTCTTTTTGTTGCGTTTAGCTGATACAATACGTGTTTTTTGTTGATATTCTGGTACGATACAATTTACTGCGTACACGATTTGAACAAGCCAGTTTCGTTTGGGTTGCCTAGTAAGCGGCTCTCTCTTCGGGCCGCTGCGACTGTGTAAACGACAACAAAGCAGTGTCCACAAGACACAAAGGGTGTGCACTGCTTCTGGTGCACAGGATATATAAAATCCCACCCGTCCACTCCCACAGGCTCTGTCGCTTCCCTCACCGCCAGCATGTCTGCTCCTCCCCCCAACCCAGATACGAGAGAGCTCCCCTATGGCTGGATTCAACAGTACAACTGGCAGTCCGTATTCCCTTCGCCATCTCCCCGATTAGACACTGATTATCTCTCCGTGTAGATACAGGCAATGGTGTGCCACCCATTGATGCTATTAACAAATAACTCATCCTGATATTTAGGTTCTATGTAAACACCCGCGAGAACCCTCCGCGTTCATCCTGGGAACATCCCCTTGGCCCTATGTCTCAAGGCTTCGCTCCCCCCATGGGTCTGCAGGCACGCTCTCCATACGGTGCTCCCCCACAATCGGGTTATGGGGGATACACGGGTTACCAACAACCCCCCCAGGGTTATTACAATACCCCTCCGAGCGGATATGCTCCAGGTCCAGTCTATGAACGCCGCCGAAGTCGCTCTCGTTCCCGTTCTCGTGAGAGAAGGGGTGTGTAATGGATTCTGCAAAGCCTCGCAATTTGCGCTAACATGTGGATTATGTACCTTGTTAGGCTACTATCCCCCCCAAGAACGAGTCGTTTACGTTGAGGAGGAGCGCAAGCATCACCACAACCACAAAGGACCTGGTTTGGGAACAGCAGTTTTGGCAGGTTCGTGGAGGCAGCTCTTGAATCCACCGAAGCTAATTTGGGCTTTGGAACGCAGGTGGCGCAGGACTGGTGGGCGGTGCCCTCCTGATGGATGCCATTGAGGATCATGAGGCATTTGAAAATCAGGAGGCATTCGATCAGGGTCTGTACCAAAGTTTGTGCACCATCTGATTTCTAAATTTTTGCTTGGCAGGTTACGAGGCTGGCTACGACAATGGTTTCGACAATGGCTATGTCGACGGTGGCTGGTAATTCTTTGTGACCAAAGGGCACACCAAAGTGGCCCAATTTTAAGGTCTTCCTTTTCTATCATCTTCTGGATTTGTAGAATCCCTTGTACATACCTGTGTCTGGCAGTTTGGTAAACGTGCAGTACACCCCTGAGCAATTTACACATGCATGATCATGTTCCTGGCGCTTCCAACGGCACGTTCGCCTCGTAGTATGTACTTAATCCATGTTCATGCCATTCCTTTTTTCCCTTCCTGATCTTCTCTCAACTTCGTCAACCATAAACCGCGAATGAGTTCTCACGATGGTACAAATGCGCATCTCAGTATCTGGCAAAGCCTGCCGGCGGGACATGGACGAGGAAGCATATGGTGAGCCATTCTT
>JBBPJV010001229.1:0-10445 GCA_038088915.1 Sutorius aff. eximius
TAAGCGCTCAGGGCGTACGCTCTATGGTTTCGGTGCTTGATTTTTCGACTTCATTGTTATCAACTGTACTCTATTTGTATTTCTGTAATTTGACTCGCATTCTTCTGGATGATTCTGATCGCTTGAGGCTGAAAGTGATTCGGATCATCGATCATCCTAACGCTACCGATTTGATAGTGTCTTTATGTGCTAGGCTGGTGATGCTGGATAATCGCCGTAGTTAACCAAACATTTAGCAATCCCAAATGATCTTTGGCAGTCAGATTGCCCAGTTCACCCACCCAGAATACTTGGTGATTGTGAAATAGGTCCGTGGGGAGTTGGCGCTTGTTTGCCTAGGATCTAGACGGTGGCCGACTATTAAATTACTCGGCTCCTCGTCACAATGAACGTGGAAAGCAAGCGAGTCGTGACAGACCCAAGTATGGTGGTGGAAGTCGCTGGTTGCCAAATTCAGGGTTCTTTCTCTTTGTGGAAAGTTGACGGTGTTTCAACCTTGAAAATCTCCCCTGGAGAGCCTCGGTGAGGTCCTGAAGGTAAAGGCCATCCCTGAAAGCTTGATTCTTCGATTCCGCGTCAAAACCATAGCTTCCATTTTCGCCGAAAGTGTAAGACCAAAAAGCAAGGTGACAGAGGTCGTCCCGGCTCACATTGTCCACATTGGTGCGTTCCTGTTCGGCTTAAAGATAATGCGCGCCACCTGGTCGGGCCGCAACCCGTCAATCAACTATTACAAATTGCAGGTGCAGATCCTGGGAGATAAACATACTTACTATCCCTGGAATTCACATCGTACGGGTGTTCATCTTTACTTCGAGTCCAAGTACCACAACACTCGACGTCCTGGAAGGCGTGACCAGTGTGAATGGAACAGGGTGAATGACAAATGGATCGACTGTGATGAAAAGAACTGGGATTCACGGGTCCCGTGAGTTCATCACCGATCAACAAAAAGGTGGACTCGTGAAGAGGGTCATGTTAATAAAATTCTGTTGTAGGGATAGATTCGTCCTACACAGTAGGTCTAGGCTGCCTGAGCAATGTGCAAATGAAAAAGAGGGTGGTCACCCTGGAGCTGGGCAAGCGCCCGGCGGGTTGACAAATCTGCAGCTCTAGTCTTGGATTGGAATCATCAGCCACCAGGAAAGGCAGATTTCGTTGTGGCCGTGGTCTAGACCGGAGAACCACTTCCAAATCGTGCTTTGTGGAGTTTGATCGAGTTTGCGTTGCAACGTGTGCAAAGCGAATTTGGTTCTTGGGTTCATAGGGTGTTGCTAGATGTGGGAATGCCATCGACGAGCTTTGAGAGGCGCAAAGAACACGCATCACCATATTGCTGAAAATGGCTGGGCGTAGTGTTGCCAGTGTCTTAACCGACCATAACAAATTGCGCTGAAATAGGTATGTTCGATCCAGCGGAGTCAGTACAGTCAACTCTGTAATAATCCATACCTCTCGGGATTGGTCCAGGGGTGTGGCTTATCGGAGAATATGGAGTCTGACTGGGGTCGTAAGCACTGAGAGTGAACCTTGTGAAATGATTTGTGTATGTGTTCTCTGAGGACGGATTATATCAGGTATGAGCTATTAATATTACAGACTCGGCTATAGCAGAATGGCGGTACAACACAGTCCCCAGTACAAGCACGTTCAAGTCCCGAAGATTGTTCAGCACCAGTGGCAAAGTGTAATCAGTGGGAAGGGTCCAGCAACAAAACAGTGCAGTACTGCAGGGATCGAGAATCCGTGTGGTCAATGATATCAAGACGGATACTTGTCTGCACTGTACAGCCTCAGCGATTACTCCACTTGCCCAGTTTGTCCACAAAAAAATATTGGTGTGGAGCGGTTTCTCGAAGAAGTTGATTGACTGAAACTCACGTCGTGGCTTCAATACTGGAGGCCCATCCACGCCCATCAGTGGACCAAGTAAGGACCGTGACGCTTGCACCGCTGCACTTCATCACAACGATCAATCATCATTTCGCCGCCATTTTGATGGGGGAGGGTGGAGTTCAGTAGACTCTGTGCGGGTCTAATCTGTGGAATCTCGCGACCGTGCGGAAATTCCATTGATCCATGGCGACTCCGACTTCTGCGGTGCCCTACATATTGGTAGGGATGAGGGAACTTGATTACGCACGGCATAAACCGTGTTGTGATCGGATCTTTTGTCGGATGGGGTGTTTTCGTGAGGAACTAACCCCGAACGCACCGATGACTAGCTCCGTCGACGATCTGAATTTCTAGTTTCCAAGTTGACCTACTCATGAATTCCATAACGGGGTGTCACCTGAAATGGGAAATCCCGAGATGCGGGGACAATGCGGCGAGCCTGATTCGACCCAGAGAAGAGAACTCACCATCCATGACAACGGCTGCAAAACATCTTGGCTGTTGACGCAGAGGCTGGACCTCCGGCGGGGCTAGTAAAGGTTGTGTGAACCCGCTGCGGGCACCCACTCACTTGATGACTTCGGTCAAGGTTTGCCCGTATGGTGCCAAGATCGATCCCGTGCCACTCTTCACAACAATATAAGCTGGAGAACAAGGATTTGGCGGTAGAACAGGTGCCCACCTGATTGATGATTAAATTACTGCATAGAGGTCGCTCCACTGGTCAGCTGAGGCAGCATATGAAAGCTGACGTAATCTACGTGGGAGACTTCGAGAACCAGAATCTTTTGTGTTCGTACCTCGGTTCAACAAGATGCCCTCTGACCACCTGCACGTCTTGCCACCTCTTCTGGACGTGGGACAAGCAGAGGAGTTGGAAAAATCAGGGGGAACTCTTCGTGTAACCTCATCTCCCTTGAACGAGACGTACGCGGTGTACCCAGCATCCTCGGTAGGAGAACTACTCACGCGTCAAATGTGTCCTGAGTCGAGAATTTCCACTACAGTTAGAGAACCTGTCAACAAAGCACCGAATATTCAGCCCAGATGATCAACTCGTTTATTTTGTGAGCTCCGAGGCCCTGCCTCTCTCGGAACGTCGTTTGGTGTGTCACCATATTCTGTCGCGTATCTCAGCCTTTCATCATCATTACAGTTCATTGGAGACACCTCGATTATCTTTGCTGCATGGCAGAATTTGTTGAAATCAGTGACACAAAATGGTACTGACTTGTAAGGAATTTCTAGTCAGCGCCACTGTGGTCGCTGAGGTCTTCTCCAGGCTTCAGGATGAACGGAGCCAAAGCATGATGCACAAGCTCGCTCTTGACTATGTCAATTTTGCAAAAGAATGTTGGGTACACACCGCGGTATGTACCCCGACGAGGTTTCCACGGGCTCTCAAGAACTCTGTTCGACAGTCTTCTTCTGATGTCCGACAAGTTTCCAGCGACCATTATAGAATACTCTACACCTGCTTATCACTTTTTGTCGTTCTCTATGTCCCGGAGTACGGACTCGAGAATGCACCTGTCGGAGACGACCTTATGGACTGGTTAAATACTCATTTCATTGAGCCTTCCACAGAAGAAGGGGACCACATCTCGACCCTAGAACATCCCTGGTCGGATGAAACTTTCTGGCCCTACCTAATAAGGTTTGATTCCAACTACTACCTATGCATTTTTTCTAACCCTCCCTTAAGAGCAACTCTTAGGGGATTGAGTAAAGCCGCGACATTTTTCTTGGGCACCTTATCCGCCCATCCATCAAAAAATTTGCACCGACTGTCACAAATCTTGATCCCGTTACTTAACACACAACCGAAGTTGCAGGCATACGAGGCAGAGCGAGAATTTGCATATGCATCTCACAGGTGGAAAGAAAAGATCAAGGCACTGCGTCTCGAGCTTGATACCGTTCCTGAACTGGATCGATGTGATGATTTTGAGGATTGGTGGGATCGTTTCAGTGACATAGTCGGAATATTGGAAGGCCGCGGGGAAGTGATTCAAAAAGTATGCGAGGAGCTCGGTACTGACTGGAAGGAAGTTTGCGTCGCCTGGGGTGTTTTTGTGGATTCAAGGCTTCGGAGGCAGGATCTGCCGTGAGTTTAGCCAATTGTTTCCCTCGAACTACCCCTGACCTTTCCAAAAGTGACGTTATCGCACAGGTCCTCGAGGACATGCCACCCGATCCCACCAATTTGGAGGATATGATCCATGCTGCACTGTTTACCGGCGATCCATTGAAGGCTCTAGACCATGCCGCAAAGCTTGACCCCTGGTTGAGCGCTCACTTGGCGGACATGATGGAACCGTTGGCACTGGTAGATAAAGATCCTAACGAGGAGTAAGTGCGCCACTTATCTAAGCATCCGGCTCGGAGAAAATGAATCTTGAGTAGTTCAGGATTAACACCCAGGAACTTTTACGTTCTTTCATATGCGCAGTACCTCCATGCCGATGCTGCCTTATGGCGAATTACAGTGGCGTACATGTTTTCGTGCGGCAAGATCGGTGCAAAGACTGCTGACGAGGTGCTGGTGCGTGTTCCGCTGAGACTGTGCGGCGTCGGGTCCGCGAATTCCACGGAAAACAACATGGATAAAAATGCGAGCAAAGGGGACTTATCTGGGATAATCAAGGATTTGAATGCCACTTGCCATGAATATGAGCGGGAAAATGCTCGGAGAAGCATTTGTAAGGTTAAGTCACATCGCCTGCGTTTTCGACCGATCATTTACCTGCCTTTGGTGCAGATAGCCGCCCGAACGTTTGTGCAGAAAAAGGAGTATGGTCTTGCACTGTCATACTGTTCATCAGCGGAAGACTGGCCGGGCCTCGGCCGCGTGGTTGACCGTATCTTACAGGAATACATTCATGCAGGTTCGGGACCAGTGTTCCGTACCCTTTTTTCTGTCTTAATTATTATTGTTTTAGGTTCGGAACAATACACCGGATACGTCCTCGACATCGCCCCGTCCCTCCAAGCGCTCCGTACGAATGCAGGGACACACGGTGTCTTTATCCATCGATTAATATTTGCTATGCGGTACGCTGAGTTCCATCAGCGGTTGCTAAATCGGGACCTCCAGGACGCAGCCTGGGACCTTGTGACAATATTTCAAGAGGAGATCGTGCCGAAGTCCTGGTGGGGGGTTTTGCTATGCGATGCTATCCAGCTCTTGCAATACGGCACGTCTTTATGCGCGAGACAAACGGCAACCCGGAGCTAATTAATCTTGTTCTAGAACCTAGCCCGCTCTTTTCTTACGCCAGCGCCTGCATCTTGCTGTATCGTCTTGATGAAGTTTGTGCCAGGATGGCTCAGGGATCAGGGGAAGATTACCTCAAGATGCTGGAAATGAAGCTTCGCGTTGACGGACACCAGGCTCGACAACGGTTGCAGGTGATTCGTCTAGCTCTCGCAAAATACTTTGCAAGATGCGCTATGATTGGAACGGGAGGCACGCAGGTCATCGATAGGCGGTCGGGTCCCGCTGTATAAGATTGTTTGTACTTTCTCCATTTGTACTGCTATATGTGCTACTCATTCTTCCCTGCTGCTCCTGGCCGCCATGTGCTCTCCCAGCAGACCAAATAGTCAGCGGGTATTATGTCACACAAATGATGGCACAATATCCCTTCAGGCTTCAAGGCTTTCATGCCGGATCGCCTTGGCGCTGTCACTTGTCCACACCGGTAGCCCGTTGATCTGGTGGCCTCGTGCCTGGTTAAGGGTTTTGCCCTAAGACGCTAATTGATGGGTCCTTGTGGCAGACACTACTGTGTGTCAGTAAAAAAATATTGGTTGCTGCCGTAGAACGCGGAACACCTCTGGCGCTACCGATGTGCATCGCTGCGTTCTCCGCACTAGCACCACCCGTTTTCGGAGGGCTTGTCCCTAGGCCATGCAAACCTTTTGCTGGGATTCTGCTGTGGACTGTATGCGGGTGTCTCGGGGTCCACCATCTTCACCCGCCGGATCCTTGGGTTTTTGTTTTTCTCTGCCCCTTGTTCATATCCGTGCGGCTCTTGAATTCTGCCGTGTCCTAATTTTGACGTCGGCCTCGAGGACGAGTTCTTCCGTTCCCCTCAGGGCTGTGGACGATACTGTCGGATATTCAACTTATCTCAGTGGGCCTAGACGACGCTTGAAGGAGGAAAAAAGCACTATGAGTGAGACCATGTACGGTAAGGTATCTATGGATCACTCCTCACGGAGCGTTCTCGCTAAAGCTCCACCCTGCCATGTTCTGAGAGGGGTAATCCGTCTCCAGTCGGGGGGAGCCGAAGGCCCCGTTTCTGCCCGTATCTGCTGATCTCTCCCAACACTCAGTGTAACCAGATACAGGCTCATAGCATCCGGCCTTTTGGACCCTTGAGGAACTTCGCCGCAGGAACGTCTTGCCACATCGCCACGTCGGGGCTTGGTCTTTTGCGTCGGTTGGTTTGTCTTCGCTGACCTCTAGACCAGTGATGCCCCTTCGGTCTATATTGCTCCTGCTTCATTTTCTCAGGCGTTGCGCGCGGGTTCGTTTCAGGTAAGCTGTTGCACCTTGGTCCAAGTTTGCATCCGCGCGGTCATTCCCAAAGGGTCTTAGATGGGGCACTTCGAGGAGTATTTATACGCAGAAGACGGCGACACTGGTGTCCAACACACCAGTTCCATTCTACCATCGCCCAACCTCTAACCCTTACAATGTGCTACAACGTCGTACAGTACCACGAGTATATCTGTGATCACTGTGTTACAATCAGGCGACAAAGGGTATGCTCCAGTGGCGCGTGCTTGTCGGAATTGTCAAGAAAAGGCTAACTTTGGCAGATTGACTGCAATAACAGGTGCTGCAAGTTCAGTGCTATACACGAGCCGCAGCCGCATAACTGTCAGTCGACCTGCCAGCAAGCGTAGGTGGCGTGCATGCCTGTCGGACTTTTTGTATTGACACAGTGGGACAAGGATGTTGCCGGACCAGGGCATTATCACAGACAAACATGCCGCCCTGTGTTCGCGCTGTGCAGGCAAGACGAACGGGTGTTGAGACACGATGATGCGAAATAGCTTGAGATTTTTCCTGTCGGGTACATAGGTCGTCCACACACATACTGCAGGGTTGAAATGGAATGAAATGAGAGTTATCCAGACATGTGTTCATTAAGAAGTGAAGATCTGAACAGCATGTGCTTGACAGGGACCAATCATTCAAACATGGAATGTGATTACGTAACATGACTGCGGGTAAGGAGTGTTAGCGGGTGGTGTTGTCGTGGATATCCCACTCACTGTGTTCCGTCCCGCTTGTCGTGTTGCTCATCGTGGATGTAGCCATGGGCGACGACGGGTACTCTCCATCCGTAAAGGACTCCGCTGATCACTCCGACCCAAGTAATCCAGGTCATGCACCGTATGGCCCCTTCCAGCCTGGTAACATCCCACTCTACCAGAATCTATGACAACGCCGGCATTCACGTTCGTACCAGGGAAACAGTCATCACCGCCCCCTCGATCAAGTTCTGATTCGCTAGGAAGATCGTCCACGTCCAGACGACGAGACAGCATGCCAATCACCGTCGACCGGAAGGACACGTTGTCTACAATCCCAAGTGACGCAGCCAGCCTGGTAGAACCAAGCTTCGATGAGAACGTTCTGAGAGCGCTGTGCGAACTAGACGTGGGTAACGCCGTTTTAGATGAGGAGCATCGTTGCACGTTGACACCCGGACATGACAGTGTGGTGTGCCCCTTCTGTTGGATCGCATCAAACAGAGCATGGTATCCTGTCGTGTGCGTTGTAATCCGTCTTTCATTTGCCAGTGGCATGATGCTGAGTTTGATCTGTAACCACCACAGGAGGCTTCGGTCTTTTTCAAGAAACGGGCCGTTCTTGAAGAGGAATATGGCAAGAGTTTGCAGAAGCTGGCTCGCGGCACGTCAGAGGTATATTCTATGAACGATGGAAAGGCAGGGTAATGTACACCGCGTTTTGATCGCAAGCGCCGGGCTTATGTGCGTCGTTCCCAGGTCTTTTGTGCATGCGTGGCAATCCTCTATGAAGCTACACGAAGTCATGGCTGACAACAGGATAAGGTTTGCTCAACGTCTCAATGAAATGAGCGATGAGCTTGCTTCTCTGGCAAAGGAGGTCGACAAGAACAGAAAACAGGTTTGTTTTCACAGCCCTTCCATCAGAACATCCCTCTCATCCAAACGCAGACGAAGGAGCTGGCCAGCCGCTACGAACGTGCCCTACAAGAGGCGGAGATGAGTATGGAAAAGAGCAAAACCCGGTTAGATGTGTCGTCGGAAGAATTGGAGCGTGTGCTGCTCCAGAAAGAGGGCGAGCCGTTCAACGAAAGCGCAGTGCATGCCAAACCTCCTGGAGTCTTGGGGGGGAAACGCGTACTCGGAAAGGCCGTAGCGAAAGGTGGCTTACTTTTGAAGGGTAAAAATCCCGGAAATGTGAGTATTCAGAATTTGATGGGGTTCATGTGGGATTGATGATCGGTAGATTCAACGACAAGAAGACGATATTCGGTCACGTGTTTCGAGCGCATCAGATAGCTACCGGAAAGCATTTACCGACACTCAAACCATGCGACAGGAATACTTCAATTTCCAACTCCCTCGCATCTTACGAGTTCGTGTGTACATTTTAATGTACTTCCCTCGTGCTCATCACGGATATAGTCCCTCAAGGAGTGTGCTGATGAAATTGATCTCGGAACGCAATACCACTTAACGAGATACGCCTTCCTGTTTGAAAGTATCGTACTTAGTGACGGGTCGACCCTTGTCCCTGTCTCTCCCGATGAAGGCAAGCCTGCTCAAGAAGTCATGGGCGATTCTAACGTAGTACCCAAGGGACCGGCCTTAAGGCACTCATTGAATCCATCGACAATCGTGCGGACTTTAAGACATATATGCAAAATTACGCATACGCTCATGGGGGTGTACCTCGGGGTCCAAGACGTGAGGGTCCCGCGGAGGAAGGTTTCGTGCGTGCTTCTTGATCGATTCATTTGGGCGTTATTCATCCCTTCGCCCCTGTCAGCTCCCACCTCTACCGACATTTGGTGGAGGCCATGCTGTCGCACAGCACCCGCCAGCGACAAATAATGGAGCCCACCCTTCAATAGCTGATCGTGGCCGGCCCACGTTCGGTGTCGATCTGGCTGAGCAAATGACCAGAGATAACGTTGAGATTCCCCCTATTCTAGAAAAGTGTTGCGCGGCGATCGAGAAACATGGGCTATCCTCGCAGGGAATCTATCGCATCAGTGGTATGGCAAGGAAGGTCGGTTCGCTAAAAGAACGACTAGACAAGGGTGAGGCGAATCGCTTGTCATCCGAGTCGAGTGATCGACATCGTCCTTCAGACATGGAGGCTGTGGATTTGGACTCGGAAGAATGGACGTCCGACATTAACAACGTTACGAGCGTGCTTAAAATGTGGTTTAGGGAACTACCAGATCCTCTTCTTACCCTAAATCTACATCAAGGTTTCATAGATGCCGCCAGTGAGCCGATCGGTTGCTTTGTTACTCTTCTATCCTAATTGAACCCAGGAATTGAGAACGACCGTTTGAGACACATTCGACTTCACGAGCGTGTCAACGATCTACCGGACCCAAATTATGCGACACTAAAGTACTTTATGGGCCACCTCCACAGGTCAGTTATGAGAACATGTTTTCTTCCCAGTGTCGTACTGACGAGCAACGAATATGCAGGATTGCGCAGTGTGAAGCCGATAATTCAATGTCGATTCAAAACCTTGCAATTGTCTTCGGGCCAACGCTATTCGGCCAGATATCAAGCAACGGCAGCATCTCTGGACATGGGAACGGTAGCATGGTGGACGCGGCTTACCAGAACAAGGTGAATCTTCATACTCCATTTTCCCAAGCACCAGACGCATTGTCGCGCTCACGTATATTTTTAAAGGCCATCGAGACAATTTTAGAACATTACACCGATATCTTTGTGGATGAATCGGAAGGAGGGACATGAACTTCCTAGCAGACATCACTCTCGCGTGCCGCTTCCTTTCCTTCTTCCTTTTCTCGTTGACCTTTTGACGTTGACTGTTACCCAGCCTCGTGATACCCCCATGATTTCATTCTTACTATAGTCGTTGCCTTCGCCATATGGGACACATGACACGCGCGTGTGCTTCTTCTCCCCGTTTCCGTTTCTTTTTAGTACTTGCCCCCTTTATACTTATGCACGCACCAGGAATTTGGATCAGCATAGATGTATGTACCGTCGTTCCGATAACACACAGTAATGAACGTTCTTTCACCCTTGTTTCTTCCGCTTTCCTCCAACATCATGACAATCATCTGGAGAAAAGGTCCTCGTGTAGAGGCATATGCGGAAGCCATGATCAACAATCCCGACTTGCGAGACTGGATCTACCAAACTCTGTTCAACCGGTGGCACCGAATAAGATTACAATACACTAGGTCATACAACGATAAATACACAACCGGATCCAAAACGTCTATGCACCAAAACCGTAGAGTGTGCGTCCCGAGCGCTTG
>JBBPJV010001230.1:0-10441 GCA_038088915.1 Sutorius aff. eximius
TACTAATGATACGTATGGTCACATGACTAGGTCACGTGCCAGGGACGGGAATGGTAGTCACGTGATGCGGTCACATGCTATGGTACAGGAAATAAGACGAAGTCCAAAGTACGATGTAGTCCAGAAAGTGTAGCGAAAGTGTTAATTAGCTAGGCTAACCCTAGACTAGGATAAAGTTAGGTTAAAAGGGAATGGTATCGTAACACCTAGGCTTAAGTGGAATACCTAGCTCTCCTTTACCCTTGCCCGTGGTCATTGTATCACGTGTTTTCTCTTCATTCCTCTTTATTATAAAACGTTGCAGGGCGTCATAGCCTGTCCTTGTTGTTCCACCTCATCGCCACTTTAGTATAGGTTTTAGTCCCATTTCACTTGAACTAGACTTCTTTACGAGGTCGAACCTGTGACTCCAGGGTTAAGGAGAATAAGTACAAGCTCCACTAGACGGACTCTGGGCATACACCCGTATATCAGTAGTCATACACTCATCCGGCATTAGAAATAAGGATAACATTGTTCTGCCCAAAGTGCATTAGGGCCCCCTCCCTCGCGTAGCTGCAAGCGCGCCTAGAGATTGGTGTGACGGTGGTAAAAAACCATCAGTACCCTGGTATCCCCCCACGTCTGAATGCAGATGATAAACTATCAACTACTCAGAGGTTTCCTGCCTCATCTCATCAAAGGTCTCTTTGCAGCTGCTTGTGGAGATTTTAGTTTTATTCACAGTTTTATGCCCGCTCACTGCTCTGACCCCTTCCATACTCAGGAGCTCGAAGACTTCCTCACCCCCGTCACCGCATTATATCCCAACGGAGATCCAGCCGTATGCTTCACAAATGATTGGCTTGCAGACATTTGGTGGGAAAAGAAAATAAATCCCCGAGACCGAATAGTTCTTGCCAACAGAAACACGCGCTCACTCCGTCCTTCACACAAGCTCCGAAAACCTTATAACTGCCCCCACACAATCTACCTCTATGACGAGTAAACAATGTCTGCATCTTGGCAAGACGTTAAAGACGAGATCGACAAGATCTCCAACACCATTAAGGCCGAAGATGCAGCCAAAGGCTTTGACAAGAAGTTTTCCGACCCTGGTATTTGGGATGGAAAACGAAACACGTTCAAGAAGTGGTGGCTCTTCATGGAGCTATGGGTATCAACCCAAAAATGGCACCCCATAAGGGAAGACAAAGAAAAGGCTGCAGCAGTCCTAATGCAGATGTTGGGTGACACTAGCACGTTTGCTCACCTCAGAATATCAAAAGGTCTCACCAAGGATAAATGGCCCGAATGGGACGAACTAAAAAAGGACATTGAAAAATATTTCAAGATAGCAGACTACAAGGAGCAAGCATACTCCAAATTGGAAAATCTGTGACAGGGAAATTGAAGAACAAACAAATTCCTGAACGAATTTCAATTCCTTACAGAGGAAATTGACATCGATGACGATACGGCAGTCCGCATGCTCAGAAAAGCGGTGGACTATAAAATCTACATGGTGGTTCTTCAAAATGAGGGCGATCTTACATTCAATCAAACTCTAAACAAGTATGCAGAAATGGGGGAGCGTTTCAAACGCATCAGATACGAACAAGGACAAAGATTCACCCCGTTCCAAAGAGGAAACCCCCTTGTTTTACATCAACCAGCACTCAACTGGGATGCGACACTCCAATGGAAATTGGGGCTCAACAAGCTAGACCAGCATGCACAGACATCACGTGTTATAACTGTCAAAAAACTGGTCATATTGCATGAGAGTGCAAAGAGCCACAAAGACCTCATGCCCCTCCCTGCCAAGCTAGAAATAGGGAGATGTACTATGACCCGTGATACTCCCAATTCGACGAACCAGGACTGTCTCGCCCATGATACTCCTCTCGTCCTCTCCCCACGCCCCCTGCTTCATCCGCTCTCATCGTCTCGACACAAGCTGCACGGCCCAGCAATGGCCACTCGGGTTCCCACGTTTCCTGGGACAATAAAGATGCAGAAACATACTGGCGAGCAAGAATCACCCAAGAAATGAAAAAGGAATCCGAAAGCAAGATTTCTTTAAATTAGCTAGATCTAGATCCATGCGAGGTGATTCTAGATCGGACTACATAGTACCTCTTGATTCTTCATTCTCTAATTGTTTCTCTTACTTACCTATCCACGAGCCTAAGAACAATGAGGTGTGCAGCTCGAACAATAGTAGCTATGATTCTCCTGTATTATTTAATCAGAATACTTCCTGTAAAGTTGAGGGAGCATCCTGAAAGGGCACGGTTGCCAACAATAATGCAACACTTAATTCTCCCACCATAAAAACAAAAAAATTATGTAGTGATGACTCAGACATTCTTCGTATATACGATATTTATGAAACCCTCACACTGACTGGCTATGCCCAGTCACAAGGCCCTGTCAAGTTCTCACTTGACACAACAATCTATGGATTCACCATCCAAAATGGAAAACAGTGCTGGACCAAGACAGGCAACACCCCGGCCTTATTAGATTCAGGGGCAACTCACACGTTCATCGATTCAACCTACATTGATGAACACAAACTCGAATGAATCCCACTAGGACGGGAATTCTGCATACTCAATGCCGATGGTTCGGATCAAGCCATCAGTAGAATAACAGAAAAAGTGTCAATCACAATCATTGTTCGTGATGAAAAAGGAAACCCATATACGGAAGCTGTTGATGCCTTCATATCATTCCTGGGTAACCAAGATCTCATCATTGGCTACGACTGGTTGTCATGCCACAATCCAATCATCGATTGGGTCGACAAAATCATTTTGTTCCCACGCTGCACAGATCACTGTAAAGCTGCACCCGCATTGGAAATGCACTCAATACCGACTGAAGAAGTCGAAAAACTAAAAACAGAAGTTCCCGAGGAATACTGGGATTTCCTCGATGTATTCTCAGAGCAAGAATCTCATCGCATGCCTACCAGGAAGCCATGGGATCACGCAATAGAACTCAACCCTGATTTCATAAAAAAGAAGGGTCATATTATTGCTTTGTCTGACACGGAGCTAGAAGAAGTCCATGTATTTATTGAAAAGGAGCTAGCCAAAGGATATATCCAACCTTCCAAATCAGATCAAACCTCTCCTGTATTTTTTATACCGAAAAAAGACGGCAAAAAACGTATGGTCATGGACTACAGGTACCTCAATGAACATATCAAGAAAAACAATTACCCCCTCCCTCTCATTCCCATGCTTATTGATCGACTCAAAGGTGTGGATATGTTTACGACCCTGGATCTACAATGGGGTTACAATAATGTTCGTATCAAAGAAGGTGACGAATGGAAAGGCACATTTACAACTCCGATTGGTGCCTACGAACCTCTAGTAATGTATTTCGGCATGTGCAACTCTCCCGGCACATTCCAAAACATGGTCAATGACATATTCTCTGACATGTACACTGTGGTCATAATTTATATCGATGATATTATGATCTTCACATCGAAAAAGACAAAAGAAGAACATGTAGAAGTCGTTCACAAAGTCCTCAAGCGATTACGTGAAAATGATTTATATTTAAAACCATCGAAATGTTTCTTTCACAAGAACAAAGTAGATTATCTTGGCATGGTCATTTCTAAAGAGGGGATAGAAATGCAAGAACCGAAAGTAAAAGCTATTACGGAGTGGCCCCAACCTCGAAATCTCAAACAGTTACAGTCATTCCTAGGAATGGCTAACTATTACCGTCATTTCATCCAAGGATTCGCTGATGTGGCTAGGCCGCTTAATAATCTAATGAAAAAAGATACACCTTACGTGTGGACAGAAGAATGCGAAGCAGCATTCAACAAATTGAAACAAATAGTCACCTCTACGCTGCTTCTCACCTACCCGGACTCTTCACGTCCCGTTCGCATTGAATGCGATGCCTTGGATATTGCCTTGGGAGCAGTGCTCTCATATCAACTTGAAGATGGAAACTGGCACCCAGCCAGTTTCATTTCACACTCATTCAACTCCGCGGAACACAACTACCCTGTCTACAACAAAGAGTTGCTTGCCATCATCCACGCATTAAAAGAATGGCGCCATCATCTCGTTGATCGAGATCATTTTGAGATATGGACTGATCACCAGAATCTAGAATTCTGGAAGAAACCACAAGATCTGTCCCCACGACAAGCATGCTGGCACATGTTTCTTATGGAATATAATTATTTGATCCTGTACAAGCCAGGATCCACAAATGGTCACGCAGATGCATTGTCCCACCGTCCTGACCATGGAGAAGCCACTGAGGACATAAATAAAAACGTCACTGTTCTACCTCCAGCTCTCTTCGCCAAGCAGGCTACGCTTTCCCCCGAGATCTTCGATAAGATCATCGAACACTCCTACGAATTCGACGGTGACCATTACGGTTACGATCTCGACTCCTCTCTTGGCTGTTATATCAACGCCAAGAAACAAGTCTTTGTTCCTCCTGATCTGAGATCAGAAATACTTAAGTTATATCACGAATCTCCGATAGCTGGGCATCCTGGAAGATCCTGCACACTCGCATCGATCCAATGACATTACAGCTGGCCTGGTATCTCAAAAGATGTCAACACATTCATTGACTCATGTTATGGCTGCGCCACCTCCAAATCGGGAAATCAACCCCCCGCTGGTAAACTTATTCCTCTCCCAGCCGCTTCACATCCCTGGCAGGATATATCAGTTGATTTCATTACGGACTTACCCAAATCAAACGGGTATACAGCTATTATGGTAGTCGTCGATCGATTCTCCAAGGAAGTCATTTTTATTCCCTGTACAAAGACTTTTTCTTCTTTAGATATGGCTCAGTTATTTAGAGATCATGTGTGGTGTACCCACAGACTCCCTAGTAGCATAGTTTCCGACTGAGGCCCCCAATTCACCTCCGATTTCACCCAAGAACTTTGCAAGTTGCTCAGAATCCAGCAAAAGTTGTCTATGGCATTCCATCCTCAGACTGATGGTCAGACCAAATGGATTAACCGCAACCTAGAACAATATCTTTGTATCTACATTGCAAAGAAACAAAACAAGTGGGCTGAATGGCTCAAGTTGGCACAGTTCCAACACAACAATTCCCTCACGGCAGCCACCGGCACAATCCCTTTCGCTGTCACCTGGAATTACGCCCCTCGTATGGGTTTTGAGAACCCAGTTTCTTCCCACCAGTTCGGTTCAGATCTCGTCCATTCCCACAAGGAAATTCAAGCTGTGCTTGACACCACGAGAACACGCATGGAACGTTCGACCGAATCCTCACAGTCCGAACACCTGAATTACCAAGTTGGCCAGCAAGTCTGGCTTTCTACAAAAAACCTCACGCTCCCATTCCCATCCCCCAAGTTGTCCCCTAAATGGCTTGGACCCTATCCCATCACTCGAGTACTCCTGAACGCAGTTGAGCTGCAGCTACCACAATCAATGAAGATACACCCGGTCATAAACGTTTCCTGGGTCAAACCTTATAATGCCCCTCTCGATGGTCAAACAGTCATCAGACCCGATCCTATCATCGTTATCGAGGATTGACTAGTCGAGTATGAGGTTGACTTCATTGTCAACTCACGTTTGAAACATGGCAAGTTAGAGTATCTCATCCATTGGAAAGGTTGGGATGAAACCGATCGTACTTGGGAACCTGAGGTTAACTTGGAAAATGCGCAAGACACAATTCGGGACTTCCATTCCAAACACTCATCTGCATCCCGTCATGTTCATGGTGTTTCCTTAAAGGAATTCCATTCTCTCTTCTCGCCATATGAGAACTTTACTGATTCCGCGTCTTCTTGTTTCTCTCACCTGGAAGTCGAGATGTAAAGAGGGGATAGTGTTACGATACGTATTTAATTTTCCTAACTCTCAATGCGTACACTCGTAGACTACTCTTTTTTCTTTTTATTTTGTCACACCAGGTCACGTGACCTTCCCCTATCTTTTCTTTCCCATGATCACGTGACTAGGACCTAGACTCTATGACGTCAGACCACGTGACTGGTCTAGACCTATGACATCATAGATAAGAGTCCCTTTTGCTATTGGAGTACCTTTCTCTTATCTATCGTACCATTCCCACTATATATTAGTCATGTATTACTAAGTAGTCTTGGCACATGTATATATACCTAGGTGATACTACGACTGCTCCCCAGTCTAGTTCACTTGGGCATTATCTGGGATTACTCCTAGGCTTAAGTGGAATACCTAGCTCTCCTTTACCCTTGCCTGTGGTCATTGTATCACGTGTTTTCTCTTCATTCCTCTTTATCATAAAACGTTGCAGGGCGTCATAGCCTGTCCTTGTCGTTCCACCTCGTCACCACTTTAGTATAGGTTTTAGTCCCATTTCACTAAACACATCACTCCATTACATCCCCATGAAATTCCATCCGTACCATGGGAAGAAATTTCCATCGACATCATTGGTCCTCTCCCAGAGTCGCAAGGCAAAGATGCCATCCTCACCATCGTAGATTGTTTTTCAAAAATGATTCACATATTTCCGGTGGCATCTAATATCATCTCCCTCGGCGTGGCCCAAATCTTCAAAGACCACATATTCAAACTTCACGGAACCCTGTTGAGAGTCATTTCCGACTGTGGAACACAGTTCGTATCATCCTTTATGCAGGACCTGTACAAGCTCTTGCATATCGAAGCAAATCCGTCTACTGCTTACCACCCCCAAACCAACGGACAAGCCGAACAGATGAACATGGAAATCAACCAATATCTGTGTATATATACGAACCACCGGCAAAATGATTGGGTCGAGTGGTTGCCATTAGCTGAATTCGCACATAATCAGAAAACAAGTTCAGCAACGGGACACTCCCCTTTCATCTTAAACTACAGACATCAACCTACCATCAGGGTAGACTGCAGAGCACACGTGAAAAATGAGTCGGCAGAAGATTTCACCACAAGATTGAAAGAAACTCAGGCAGAAGCAAAAAAAGCATTAGAATTTGCAGCTGCCGATATGAAACAGTTCCACAACAGGCAGGCTAGAGATCGCCCTGAATACAAAATAGGCGACCTGGTCTTAGTGGAAGCCACGAACATACGGTCGGATAGGCCTTCGAAGAAGCTAGACGACAAGCACTACGGACCTTTCAAAGTCATTGAAAAGATTGGTCAAAGTGCATACAAGCTGAAACTCGAATGAAGCTGGAAGTCAATCCACCCAGTATTCAATGAGTGTCTTCTATGGCCCTACCAAAAAGGCGAATTCCCATCCCAAAAAGTCGTCCCTCCACCCCCAGACATTATAAGGGGAGTAGAAGAACAGGAAGTTGAATATATTGTGGATTCCCGAGAACGATGAGGAAACATCGAATACCTTGTACACTGGAAAGGATTCCCCCGTGAAGAACATGAGTGGAAGAAGAGCTCAGAACTTTCCAATGCCCCTGAGCTCGTCTCGGAATTCCATCGTAGACATCCTGTGGCCCCACGACCTAAGCTAACACTTAAACTTCGCCCACCTCACTATACCCGATCAGTTTTTCAATCTCCTGAATTCCTGGCCGATCGAGCCAAGCTCAACAGGCTACCAGACTATCTATTTGAATTCCCAACCGCCGAGGACGTCGGTCTTGAAAAGGGGGTAATGACAGAACAAGATGATTTTAATTACGTACAGTAGTAATATTTCTTCGTTATTCCATACCATTCCAGTGACGTCATCACATACGGTAGAAGCACGTAGAATGTTCTATCTCATTGTAGGATGATCGGACATTTAAACAAGGTTCAAACATAGTATATATAGTCCTTACATCTCATGTATGATCCCCATTCTTGGGATCGTCTTTACTACTTGAATCACAGTGCTCTCTTCGAGTCTGTCTCTTGTCTGTTCCTGATAGTGACTGAGGACCAGATTCGAGAGTTTGGAGACCACAAAGATTCGAATTTCACTCTTGGTTGTCTCAGAATACATTCTATGGTACTTTGTGAGCAATGTCTGATATTTCTTTTTGAATTCAGGGGAGCTGTTGAGGTACTGTGCAGCGACCGAGGATGAATGCACATCTGAGTAAAATTCCCGCGCGGCCAACTTGTGTGAAAACGACAAGAAGCATGCTGGGAACAGTGGCTGTAAAGGCTTGTCCCAAGTCGTCTATCAGACGTAAGCCGAAACTGTCGAATTTAGAACAAGGTCTGCAATCCTGCAGTGGCGGGCCCGATATGTGAGACTGAGAGCAGGAGACGTATTGTGATGACGTTCCACCCCGCGTGAATGTACGAGCGATTCGCCGAGTGGGCTATGCAGCGGCGTCGCAAACGGTTCTGCTCATCCGAGGGCCGCCCAGTGTTCATTGACGTTCCAGGCATGCCAAGAGTCCTCGGAGTTCCCCCGTGATTTGTACCAACTTCGGTTATGTTTCGGGGCCAAGATGACATGGGTCCAGTGAGAAAATATAACTAATTTTACATGCAATTTCAGTGAAAGAAAACAGTTGGTGGAAAATTCCGGCTAATTGGGGTTAGCCCATGCCTTGACAGCGCTGATGCTGGGAACGAAAAAGTATTCTCCACCGCGTGAGGTGACAAAGAACTGCTGCTCAAAGGCTGTCGCCGAAGTATCCACCTTCTCCGCAACACCGGTCACTTTGAACTTGACACCGGCCGTGTTGACGATTTCCAGCGTAACTTGACCCTCTTGAGACACGCTGGCCTGCCCTCGTTCTACCGGCTTCGGTCCACCAATGATGGGGTCCAGACCTTTGGGAAGCATCACAGGCAAATCCCAATTGAAAAAAAAAAAGCTTTACGGACCAATCTTTTTGGGCTCAAGACTGGTGAAAGGGAAAAAGTCGTTGTTCGCGAACCCAGTTGTTTGGCGAACGAATCCATTATGAATGGAAGAGTGGTAACAAACGAAAAGAAGCCCGCGTGGACACACAGCATTTGCTCTCTGATCCTCCGTGAGGGTTTTCCACTGCTTGCGTTCTTCGTCAGAGATCTGCGGGGGAAGTCATAAGCGATTAGGGCCATATCAAGTAGAATTTCGGCGGCGAACCTCATCACCGTAAGGAATGCCTGCGCGGATCATTACAGAAGCGTCGAGGAATTCTTTGCTTACAACTGGATGTACGCCTCGAGGCTCTACTTTGCGTACATGGGCTGCAAAAGGACATCCAGCCCCCTTCTCAGTATAGTCGAAGTTGTTGATCTTTTCGGGCTTTATGAGATTAGGATCTTCAATGTAAGGGCTAAGAGCAAGCGGGACACCCTGCAATCAGAGTTGGGTAGGTAAAATAGATATCCGAGAGGCCTTATTATCTCACCGACTTGAATCTGCCAACCATTCGTGCTCCGAATAACAGCTTTCTCTGCTCACTAGTGAGATTAACACCTTTCTCGGGTTGAGCAGGAATAGATGGCCAATTTTTCTCGATATAGTCTTCAAGAAATAGGACGTTCTGCTCGAGCTTGCGGAAGACCATGAAGGTGCCGTCCTTAGTGAAGCTAGGACGTGCCATTTGTTTTCTATCGTCGTATGCGGGATCTCCTGGGTACCCCATTATAACGACGCCAGGCTTGACGATATGCTGACCCGGCTTGGGCTTAACCCAGTTGCAGCTAGGGAAATTATTGACAACGCGAATTTAAGAGGGTATCGACATACTCCATAGCCGGCTGTGATACTCCATCCCTCCACCCGAAATGCTCACCATCACCTCCACGCACGCGTCCCTCGTAGATTGTCACGAGGTTTATCGAATTGCTGAATATACTTTTGATCTCATCCATTTTCTCGCGACAAGTCTTTTGCTCTGTAATGCAGATTATAAATCAGCGAGAAAGAAAGAGATGACAAAGTTTACCCCTGGCCGTGAGTAGGATCACACCGTGACTCTTTCCGTTACCATCAAAGGCAGGGTCGTACTGACCCATGTCGCCCAGATCCTTCTTTTCAAGGAATAGTGACCCCCTGTCGAAGTGAGGATCTCCTAGCTTCCGAGTGATGTCCAATGCATTCAATCCAGCTCTGGCAAATGCGATACCAGTCGAAACGATGTCCTTGTGGTCTCCTCCACAGCTGTGGATAGCAAGGATGTTTTGAGCAGTCTGTCTAGAGCTGGTGATCATGGGTGCATATTTGGCAAGATCCTTCCGGAACTGCGTAGGGTCGGTAATCTTGAAGAGCAAGAAGCGTTCCCATTTCTGCGCGAGTGGTTAATGGTGTGATTGCTAGCCGACCCATCTCTCACCTTTGGAAACATGAAGTACACATCACCTTGAACGTTATCAAGGTCAGGCGTGTTTGAATCGACCCCAAGGGCGGATATGTGCAGTTCACTGGGGACGACTGCACGCCTTTGAAGGAACGATAATTCTGGCGGCTGAGACATGTTACAACAACTTGAAGAACGACTACCCTTGATGCTGCTGATAACTCTGCC
>JBBPJV010001231.1:0-10439 GCA_038088915.1 Sutorius aff. eximius
TTGGGTCGCCTTGGGATCGATTGACCAGTATCCCCGTGATCCGCGTATGCATTGTATCCAGTGAGCCGGTCCGGCAATGTCTAGATCCAGGTGAACAAGCTAGTCCCCGCTCATAACCCGTCTCACTTCGAGTTGTAATTGCTTGTATTCACGAATGTTATGCCGCAAATACGGGTCTAGGCACAGATATATTTGCGCCCTCCCGGGTTGACGATCACCCCGTTCCGTGTTCCCCCTGAGCCACTGCGGCAGAATGCGGCCAAGCCCTCCCCACCTTATTCCAATGCGTTTATGCATAGATGAGCGGTGGTCATATGATATACACAGCCGACAACGCACGACCGCGGGCCTTCACATTCTGCGGAGAACTTGGCAACTGTCCCCTGTCCCATTGCTATGATGGATCGACGGGCAGGTACGCCTGTCATCGTCTCATTGACCGGTGTGTGCTGGGTGAATGGGTTGTATGCAGAATAGTAATGGAAAGGGGAGAAGGCCCCCCACCTCATCGTATAAAAGGGTTGGTCACAAAACTTCATGCCATCAGTAAAAGCAACCATCGTCGCTCGAAAACTCGAACCGTTACAAAATGCAGTTCCGCTTCTCCGCCCTTCTTCCCGTTGCTGCCCTCGCTGCGGTCGCCGCTGCAGTTCCCAGCGAGCTCGAGGCCCGTGCGGGAACCTCTCAATGCAACACGGGGTCGATCCAGTGCTGCACCAATACTTACTATGTAAGATCCTTCACCATCGCGTGCTGTGCCCTTACGCAGACGGAAACTTAGCAATCCGACTACACCCTTACCTCGCTCCTTGGACTGCTTGGGGTTGTTCTTCCCAACGTCCAGGGTCTCGTCGGGCTTGGCTGCAACCCGTTCACCATCACTGGCACGGGCACTGGCGCTACTTGCACCCAGCAGCCAGTCTGCTGCACTGGCAATACATTTGTAAGCCCGCCTTGTTTCTAAATGCATGGACGGTGTTGACCGTCCCAATCCGCATGCTAGAATGGGTTGATCAACGTTGGCTGCACTCCCATCAATGTCAACGCGTAAGTGGGCATCCCGCGTAGCCAAGTTATCGAGGCGTCTTTCGAACATTATAGTCTCCTTTGTACAAATAGGGGTTTTGGGGTTTCGATTTGAATGAATTGTTGTCCTCGGGATTAAAATATGTCTGACAGAGCAAGTCAGCTCGTGGTCAAATCCACAAGAGAATACCTCGCGAAATCCAGATCTCACATCACCCAAGCTTAGTGCTTAAAGCGGGAAACGACGATACCGCCCCGGCTACACGTGCTCTGTGATCGTTTGCTCACCACCAATACGTCCAGGTGGATATGTAGGTTGGAATCTGCGCAAGTCTGGCGAGTATGTAAAGACTGCTATATACATTCACTAAGCTTTTGAACACAATCTCTAGTTTTCACTACACCTCCTGCAAGTTAAACAGATCCCAAACCACGGCCAAGGTCACCTCTGCCAAATTGCCAATGCCCGCAACAAGATGCACGTGTGCGAAATCAACAATCTAACAACGCCCGAGCACGATAACGTGGCGCCATACTCGGACCATTGTCGGACATACAGCACCTGAAAGAGATGATTGGCACATGAGATACAAATACATCAGCTCCAAGTGCACATGAAGGCTACTCTAAAGCCCACCTCTTCTACGGCAATATAAATTATAGAATGCTCATGCTCGTTCATTTCGAAAATGACGCAATTGCGAAGCTCATCCCTTACCAGACAGTCATGACGTCATGATTCGCCAACCTGCTGGCGAATCGCGTATAAATACCCCCACAACACTACTTATGGTCGTTTAATTTTCTCGTCGTTGCCATCCCCGGTTACTCGCTCTCGCTTTGAATGACGCTACGCAACATGGTTCACCAACCTCTACGGCGATCCAGGCACTTGGTCATAACATTCAAGTTACTCATTATCCGTAGTGCCATTCCTAGCCTGCCCTCTGACGACGGCTAGGTCGGGTGGTCAGTTGGATAACCGAGTTGTGGGAGTGGCTCACGTTCAATGGTCTCAATCGAGCACATATGCATAGGTTGGTCTCCGTGTAGAGGTCTGTCAGTGAGTTGGTCCGCGCACAGTCTGCAAGCCGTGTGGAAAGAGCGGGCATGCGATGTCGCCGCCTGCTGTACGCACTCGAAACATGGCATATCTACTTGAGATTGGCTGGAAAGCTATCGGGGTGTCATCGTTTATCCTTACAAAGGGCTTCGCCATTCCCCGAAATATTAATCGTATCCACGTCGGGGAAAAATCCACCCAGTCCAGAGTAAGGTCAGTGAGTATCCTTGTTCCTGCTCTACGAGATGCCAGGCTTTCGGTTCATCCGCTTTCGTACTCGTTCAGTTTCAATGATCTTAGTTTCTCTCTACAAGGCTTCTTCGGGCGTTTCGTCGTTCGTCGGCACGGCTCTTTCAAACGCACGTAACACTCGAAGACAGGCTTTTCATTCGAATCAAAATACTACAATCCCTCATACAGACCAAATAAAGAAGAACGAAAACCCTTTGAAAGCCGTCGTAACGACCCGTTTACTGTTGCACACCTCGGCCTGCTTACCCGTTGATGTTGATGGGGGAGCAGCCAATGTTGATCAATCCGTTCTGTGTGCAGAGAAAAACGATCAACATCGTTCGTGCATTTAGCAGTATGGCCAACGTACAAAGGTGTTGCCATTGCAGCAAACAGGCTGCTGGGTGCATGTGGCACCCGTACCTGTACCAGTGACCGTGAGCGGGGAGCAGCCGAGCGCGATTTGGCCCGAGCCGCTGGGAATGACGATGCCGAGCAGCCCAAAGAGCTCGTTATAGGTAGAGCTGGATTGCTGCGATGTCGGGTATTGTTAGCGCAAACAACAAGCATGCAACGGTAGCGAAATCTCACGGAGGCAGTGGTGGTGCAGCACTGAATTGGGCCGGTGTTGCACTGAGAGGTCCCACCATTGCGTGCTACGAGCTCGGTAGGCGCAGCGGCGACGACTGCAGCGAGCGCCGCGACGGGGAGAAGAGCAGAGAAGTGGATGTACATTTTCAGGTGAGTGGAGTTGGTGTGTCAATCTGTGCGAAGGGCGATGGGATGCTGTTTCGCTGATGGTGAGTCGTTCTGTGATTGATCTTTTATATGATGAGGAGGGTCTCCCTCCTGCTTCCATTGCAAACCCTTGCGTACAGCCCAGTCACTTCACACACATGAACTGACGAGACAAGGCCGGGGGTACCTGCCCGCCAATTCATCCCAACAATGCAACAATGGAAAATGTCAAGGTCTTTGTGAAATGTCAAAACTCATCTGCTGCTTCCGTGCTGTGTATCTCAGATGATCATCACTTACATATCCCTGGATTGATAAAAACGCGACAGCCAAGGTGGGGAAATACTTGGCGGCCTTTTGCTGCATGGGCTCAGGGGGAAAAACAAGACGAGCGACCAACTATGGTCACCAGCTCTTCCGATACAGCAATGTGACAGGGACAAAATGCCAAGTTATCCGTAAAACATCGAGACTCACGAGCAGCGTTGTGAGCTGTATATCTCATATGACCACCGCTGGTCTGATCATGGATTGACAAAAGCGCATTGCGATACTGCGGAGACGACATTCCAACCTGCCACAGGGGCTCAGGGGAAAGACAATAGGAAACGGTTGTCGTCCATCAGAAGCTAGTGCAAATACATCAATGCCTGGGCAAGAAAGTGACGGGATTCATGGCGCGACGTACGTGGGCACAAGTCACATTTGGACTTACGTTGAAAAGGTTTATAGACAGGGGTCCCCTGGCGGCCAGGATCCAGACACCACGGGGCCTTGGCGGCTCGCTGGATTCGATGTATATGTGGATCACCGGCGTGCTGATCGGCCGATTCCAAGGCGGCCAAATGATTTCAAATGTCATAAAAGCACCCGCTTCGAGATGAGGTTCTGTCTTGACTAATAGTGCGGCTATGCAACGTCAAAACCCGCATTTCTCCATTCTAATGTGTGGGGTGCCGATGGCCCGACGGAAGTTGTCGGAGATACGAACCTCGAGGCAATGCGACCATCATGCTTCAAGTGATTGAAGGGTTCGAGGGGTGTACCTCAATGTGACCACATACTCTTGGAGTGATTGAAACCTGCGGTCGAAGATGGCCGTTGCTGTCGCGCCGTTTTGCCCCCGGAAATGAAATTCATCTGCGGCCTTTCGCTAGGGCAAAATTTGATACAGGGCCAATGCGAGGCAGCAGCCCAGCGCCGCACAGGTAGGATTGATTGTGGGTACTAGGATACAGGGCGGTTCTTCCGGGACTCAGAGTCTGCCTTCGATACTTTCTAGGGGAATACCACGCACCCGGGTCTCCTGAAACTTGCCTACTGTTCGCCTGGACTAGGCTCATGAGCCTTGTTGCATTCACCCCAAATGCCGTGCCCTCGAGATCGTTGATCCTGATCCTGAAGGGCATCTCGCCGGAATTTTGTCGAGAAGAAGAAACAAACCACCCTTAACGCAGATCGGTGAAGGGCTGACTGCTTCGTATGTCATGTCAACAAGAGCATCTCATCATTGCGCGGTAAGCGAAGAACGGTGGTGTGCGCTGACCATCGTGTGGCTGTAAGCGCTTGGGTAACAACATTTGAGATCGCGAACACGAGATACAAACACATAGGAGTTAGATAGTACAAAAGAAGCGTCATCCCTCCAGTCATTCAGTCTACGAGAATGGAACATACACACTAGTTAGAAGGCGCCCGCGCGGCCTCCTTCTCGCCTCTCAAAATGCGTTCCACATTCGCACCAATCCGACGGCGATCTTCGAGCGTGAAATCAGGATCGGGTGCAGAGTATCCGAGTTCTACAAAAACGGATTCAGGAAACCCCCATTGACACGGGTAGTATGCTTACTGAGGCTAGGATACTGCAACGGAACCTGTTCGGATAAGACTGGAAGCATGGCGAGATCCAGAGGGAAAGAAGGTCCCATCCATGCGTTGCGAACCTCGTGGTCCCTGAGAGTAGAGCACCGGATCAGCAAGCGATACCAGAGGGGAGGATAGAGCCTACTTTCTCTGGAAACGGATTTGGCGCGAGAAGTTAGACGCTTAATGGAATGGGGGAGGAAGAAAACCAACCTCTTCACGTGTCAAAGGATGAATGAGAATGCTTCGTCATGGCATAAGACAACGCCCGTGAAAACGAGTGTGTTGGGAGAGCCCTCACCTAAGATCACCCCGGTGCAGACAAAGGTAGGAGAACACGGACGCGAACGATGTGGAAGGGACCCATACTTCATAGGAACCTATACACCACTCTCGAGGAGCATCCCAGGAACCAACGTGAGTCACTCACCTACAGGGTGGGGACCCATCGGAGAAGTGTTGACACGGAAGAGAGGAACCGCGACAAAGGCCCCGTCGCGCCGAAGCCGCAGGATAGCATCACGAAGCTCGAGCGCGGCATGATGTTCTTCTGCATTGTTCTGGTGAAAGTAGATATCTGTACATGACACGTGCGAGGTCGGCAAACCCTCTTATGAGAAAATGAAAATGACAGGCGCGGCATGGTTAGATAGCTCACGGAAGTGCCATTCCCTGGAGAACGTAAGGACCTGATGAAACTGTGCAATCATGTTGTGGACACTTACTTGATCTCGGCATTCACGACTTCCTCGAGGTCTGTTGGGGGTGACATTTCGTAGTATGACGCTGTTACAACGATGTTACTAGGAGCGCTCCGTTACTGCGGAGCAGAAAGTATAAACAGGTTCCTCAGATAGTGGTGCTTACTACGGTGTGCTAATGTAGCGGGCGTCAAGCTCATGCACAGCCACTCCTACTAGGCATGGGCACGAAACGCCCCGCCGACCCTCCTGCACTCCCGCCCGAGCTCTGGTTGTCCATCTTCTACCACGCGACGCATGTACCCGAGACCCTCATCCCCGGCGTCTACGCTCACGCCAGCCTCACCGGGTCTGTATATTCCAAACCCTGCAATATCGCTCTTCGGGATGCGCTCGTTACCAAGCGCGCCCTCGTCCGTGTTTGTAGGCAATGGTGGCATCTAGCCATTCCATACCTTTATACTTCTGTATACATAGGCAGAGCACGCTGTCTGTCTTCGCTTTCTAGCGCATTGGTGCTTTCCGCCACTGGCAAAGGCACCCTCATCGGGACGCGACCCCTGGGTGAACACACCCAACGGCTAGACATCGCCGTACGCGATCACGCGGAAAATATTGACACCGAGTTCGACTCGCTCGCTGCACTCATTGCATGCATGCCTCACCTCGCCATCGTCTCGTTCGCCATCGCTCCTAACTACCACGCCTTTACCAATCTCCCGAACAGTATCATGGAGGCACTCCATCACTCTGCGGCCACGTTGCGTGTCCTTGACTGGTCGTCTACTAGACTTGAACCGTCTGCCTCTCAGATCGTCAACCTCCTCAATAAGTGCACCCAGCTTCGTGTCCTCAACTGTCCTCGTTTGGTTTGGTCCAAAGATCTTCAACATGGCATTATCCCACTCACCGTAACAACCCTCCGTCTACATGCCATCATCCCAGTCCAAATTGCAACCACCTACAAGCACCTACTCCCCCACTTTAGCACAAACGATGCTCGCCGCCCTGGACCCTCGGCCCTCCAAGAACTCATCCTCGATCTTAATCGGGACATCTATCACTGGAAAGATTTGCTCTACGTATACAGCCCCCAGCTCGTGTCTGTCCAGTTCTATATATCCAGCCTCTACTCTATCGATGTCCAGGGTCACCTGCAGCTCCTTACACAGACATGCCCCGCTTTACGCCGTCTCATCATCACCTCGGATCGTTTCTCCTCTTTTGTCCGTCACAATCTTGTCTTCCCATCTATCACCTATCTGGGCCTGAGAGCCACCCGGGCGCAGTCACCAAGACCGGATTTCGAGATGCTCTTTACATTATTGGAGGAACTGAAGTCGAGCGTGCCCTCATTGCAGGTGGTACAGCTCCTGAATGAGCACAACGTGCAGTGTTTGATAAAGACGCACACCAGGTTTGCTGTTCGCGGGTTACAACCGTTTTCTCAGGCCATGCCGTTTCGGATAGAGGATAGCGAGGGGGTGTTGCTCACAGGTTAGCTGATGTCCAATGTGATGTGATCGCGCTCGACTGACAGGCGTTGGTCGTGATAAGACAGACTGAAAGAGCTTGGATACCTGTAACTGTCCTCACTGTGCCCAATGATGGAGCGAACAGCTGCACAAGGTTGGTCAAGCACTCAAGAATGCCAACAGCAACAACGTCGTGAGAGCGTGAACGATGAGGTGCACAATAATCCTGCGAGATTATGTCCAGCGATCTGACACGAGGGGGCAGATGTCGGGTTCTTCATTTAAGCATCCTCGGTGATTCGCATACACGCCGGACGCATGGTCCTTATGTCGGCGCTCTGTTATCAATCATACACTGACCTACGGGATCATGGTATACATGGTTTGGTGTTTTAAATATCAACCCTGTTCTGCCCACTCCTTGCAATGGCGTCCAGCAATTCGCGCATTTTCACAGCATCTTCCAACGTCGCATATCTACCCTTTTCCCCTTTGGCAAATTCAGCAAACTGTGCCGCGAGTGCACGTTGTAGATAATTGTCTATGTCGACCTCGACCTCCTCTCCGTCGAGATATAGCTTCGGCGGACGGATGCCGACAACGGCGGCACCCCTCCCCTCGCCTTCCATTCGGATGGATCCCATGTCACCGTCGATGAGCCAGAGCAACTGGTGGCGTCCCGGCGTCGACTTGTATCCCCCGCGGTAGGATACGCTAACAAAGGTCCCATTGGAGAGGATACCGTGAAGCGCGATGTGGTCCGGTGCATTGGAGGCCACCGTCTCACCCGTTGGCGTTCCGTCGTCGTTTGTAAGAGCGACGGTTGGATACAGTGTCGCGGTGGTAGCAGAGACGGACGTGAACTTGCTCTCAAGAACGTAGAGTAAGCTATCGAGATGATGACCAAGGGCAATATCCAGGAGAGAACCACCTGTGAAAGTGCGAGATGTCGGTAAGGGTGACTTTAAAATCGTGACAGATACGTGTCTGGGTACCTGATGCACTGTCTGTCGTGTAAGCAATAGATTGTTTCACAAGCGGTCCCCACGTAAAGAGCTCCTGGTGGATGGTTGCAACCTAACGGGGCATCAGCCTAAAATGCCTCGTTCCCACAGAGGGTACACATACAAGAGTGCAAGACAACACCTTTCCTATCTTTCCGGATGCGATGAGCTCTCTAGCCTGCCGCATTCTCTCAGCATGCGAACACCTAGACGCCGTGCACGAGGATCACCTTGTTCAGCACGGGAGACTGCCTCCCCTGGAGGCCTACTATACTCCGGACGCCATGCAGACGCGCCGCCTCCGCGAGCTCCCGTGTCTCCTGAACGTTCCTCCCCGCAGGCCACTCGATGAAGAATGGCTTCCTGGCCTGTATGACAGGCAACAGCGCCTTCCTATGCTCGGGCGCCTTGACGGCCACCACTACAAACCCGACGTCGGGATCGTTGGCGATCTGCGTAGTGTCCCCGTGGTACGCCTTGACGGGGTACCCCGTTTCCTGTGAGATACGATCAGCGGACGCACGGGCGGACGTCTCGTTCGTCGTCGAGACGGCCACGATGCGGTAGGTGTCACCGAGGCTCCGGAGCGCGGGCTCGAGGACGCGAGCCCACCCCGCTGCACTCAAGCCTATGAAACCGACGTTGATAGGGACAGACATGCGTTCGATCGTGTTCTGAAGCACAGTCGAACGGTTGGTACTTATACGCAGCAGCGCGGGCCGAAAGAACGGTACCGTTTGATTTGATGACTTGATCCGAGCTTCGCAGGTAAAGGGCAGTGCCTGTCGTGAATTTGAAACGCTACTTCAAAATGTCACCTGTCAGTACTTGTCGAAGTCACGGGAATATGGGATTGGTGCAGTGGTGTTTGAACGCTGGTATCGGGACAGGAGAACACGGATCCGTTGTCTGACTCGCCCTCTACGTTCGAGTACAATCTAATCCTCTACACTGTTGCAGGAAGAGTGAGAATCCCGCACTGGTGTCGAGTATCTATTCTTCCCCAGCTCTACACATAATCAAAAACCACATCGAAACGAAGAAGACTCTTAGCACAAGAGCCTACAGATTGATAGCGACGCTATATTGCTCAATCGCCTTCTCCGGGTCTTCCCAAAAGATAAAGTGATTTCCCTCCGTCTGGGTTATGAACTTGACATCTCTCGCCTTTTCCGCGTCGCTTCCGTACAGCGCCTTTGCAGGGTTCTCCACATACTTGCGCAACATCCACAGAGACCACACCAAAACTGCCACACTCGCCCCACTGCTCATGACCCGCACCCGAACGTTGGGCAGCTTCTCAGCGCGTGTTTTATCGAATAGGGCACGCTTGGTGAGCGCCGCAAACGCAGAAAGATCGGAAAGCAAAAGCTTTGTGTCGCAGCCTGCGAACCCCTCCAAGTTCGTGTATTTGGCACGTTCCTCATAGGAAACCTCGCATAACGAATGTGGCAAGTCCGAGGGCTTGTCCCACTCGAGATCGTCGATGTCGTCCGACGTAACGCTCTTGTGTATATAGTGCGCAGTAACCCAGTCGAAGAAGCCGTCAAAGCGTTTGCGATCTTCAGCCACGAACCACGAATCGATGTTGTGTCTGTCCGGACTCGGTATCCCGTGGGCGGTTGCACTCGTATCTGGAAAGAGGCCTGTGTAAGTTCGCGGAATAGACTTTTGAACAGCGACCTCACCGTGAAACAATGTTGTATGAAGATATCTCTGAAGCGTCGAGCGGGACTCTCCCGGTAACTCGTCAGAGTACGCCAACAACGCAGTCAAGTGCGTCGCTCCAAGGGACCAGCCGATGAGGACGATGCCGCCAGTAGTACTGTTATGATCCGCCACCGGGATACCCTCCTGGGTCGCAAAGCTGATGACGAACGTCGCAAGCTCGACGCCCTGACCGCGGTAAAAGGATTCTATTTCCTCGATGTCCTTCCCGAATCCTATCCTTTCCAACTCATCGTCTCGGAAGCCACTCGAAGGCGGATAGCCACGTCTGTAGATGCTGACGATCCGGAGGTTATGCACGTGGGCAAGAGGCAGGAGTTTCTCAAAGACCGCTGTGCCAGGAGATGTTGGAGTTGTTTAACGATACGCCATTTTGTAAGAGAGGAGAATGAAACATGCAAACCTCCGTTAAAACCCATTCCATGGACTAACACCCACGTCGTATAGTTAGGGGATGCAGGTGCGCCGCTATCCAGATATGCATAGTCGAAATCGAAGACTTTGATAAATCTGAGGGCAATCGGAGAGGACATCTCGCTTCTGGTTCAGCGGGCAGAAAATGCATCTCATGAGTGTCCTTTATGAAGAATGCATTGGCATTTGAACAGGT
>JBBPJV010001232.1:0-10433 GCA_038088915.1 Sutorius aff. eximius
TAAAGCAAAAAATAAAATTACTATATCATAAAAGAAATAACTATAGTGTTAATGAAGAAAACACTATAATTACAACACCACCTTGTCGAGAAATGTTGATGAATATGGCGAAATGCAACTGCGTTGCTGAGTGTTCGTTGGTAGGACGCGCTGAACGCCCTCTGGTGATGCGCGAGGGGCTCTATTCTGCCTTGAAGCATGGGAATTTAGCGCATCATGACCTAGTGGTAAACTTGAGGGATATGCCAGTTGAAAGCGATCGTATCGCCAAGTCTGTCCAATCCGTCAATCCACACAAAGAACGAATCTTGCGATCCACTTCCGTGTTATTCGGCACGTTGTTGAGATGGAGTAAGGGTTTACGCCTGACATACGTTAACCATCATCAGATCTACTGGACCCTTGCATCTCCGTGAATGTATACGTTGCAGGGAATAGGACACATTATATTTACGTTGGCCATGACAATTGGAGCTAGGGATTCGCCAATCGAGACGTATATGAGTGTGTGACCACTGATATCCCTGTAAAACATTGGTGTCAACTCAGGGCTGCGACTAGGATCAGCAAACTGGACTAACAAATCCATTGTAGCCACGGTGTACACCAAAGCGACCGAGTCCATCGCGACCGTGGCTGAGAGGCTGTCGCTTCTTTCCTTCCGTAATGTGGCTGTCAATGTGTTATACCCTGACGTAAGGACACTCTCCGAGCCATTCAAAACAGGGATCTATTGATTTCTTCACTCTTGTTTGATGTCCATGTCCGAAGAGCGATGCCTTGCACTTCTTTCGGGATGGTGTCCAAAATGGGTCTTCTTTTGGATGAGGTCATGGACAAGACGTGATGAGCTATGGTCATCCACGACGGTGCCGATGTAACAAGTGATGATCAAAGGCGCTTCCCAGTCGTCGTGGATGTCATGGCAGGTAAGTTGTGCACCATCGTTCACCGAGGGAAGGTCATGCGTAGTATCCGACTACGAGAAGCGTCAATGCGTCTGTCGATGGTGTTAGTATTGAAACAAGCGTGCCCTATGACAGCACACAACTCACAAGGCAGCAAGTAATAGAATGGAATTGCGCAGAGGCAGAATCAGTGGAACTTGGTCTGTTACCACAGGACTCGGCTCGCTCGCTCGGCCTTGGAAACCCACCGCAGAAATCGAACGGTTGAACATTCCCGACTTGAATTGGTCGCGCGGTCTCTTGCCTCAGTGAGGCCTAGATCGCGCTGGGATACACTTTCAGGATGCACGGCAAGGCCGTTCACATGGAGGTCATCAATAATTATCCCACTTGGACTGTCAAGCAAGGGAGTGAGTATGCATTTTGCATTATTTGGGGTAGGTGGCGGTGTACTTTATTGACAAGTGCCACAAAGCTATAGTATCGGTAAATCACTCCTACTACGTGCTCGTAACGATCCGATGCCTTCTTTGGAGCGCTCATGATCGCATCCCCGGATGACCCTGACGAACGGGATTCCAAGTGTCTCAACACTGGGAGCGTGCTGTGCACACAGCATCCATGAATCCATGGATAACGAGAACGGCCAAAATCAAAGTTAAGTTGTAAACCCAACTATCCTCCAATCGCCGCCGATATGCAGGTTCTCTACCCCTCGACGAAAACATCAACTGCACCCCTTCCCCGATGGGTTTCATCCAGCACATCTTTTAGTTTCGGGGTTTTTCTGGCGACACGTAGGCCAAGGTTTGAAAGATTGTTTCCGATGGCTGACTGATAAGCAATGCCCATTTGCAGTTTAGACCTGCCTTGGAACGTGCAAGACGGTCGATTCGCCCGTCCACGCATTGAAACGGGCTTCGCGCGACGCACGCATGCCACCGGTATGTGTCATATATTCACCAGGTACAGCAAACCGAGTTTCCCAAGCGCATCGCCTGGCCTATGAACTGATCTTCCTTTCCGCGGACAACACCCATTACAAGTATATCAGCGTCATGCAGATACGC
Organism: Sutorius aff. eximius; assembly: GCA_038088915.1. NCBI lineage: Eukaryota > Fungi > Basidiomycota > Agaricomycetes > Boletales > Boletaceae > Sutorius > Sutorius aff. eximius. Next base: position 1,979 of record JBBPJV010001232.1, read on the forward strand.
GGCGGAATAGCACTCCCCTTCGTATTCCGGGCGAACCGCCTGTTGCATTTACGACGGTTGGATGGACGTGAGACACAACCATACGCTGTTCGTATGGCCCACACGTTCGCCGACAGCTACGAGTAATTGAGGTTCCTCCGCGTTGGTGTCGGTAACCGTGTCATCCACTTCGGGTCAGAAGAAAGGCTGGACAAGTATATCCCAACCCTCGTATCCCAGCGTGCACATGCCACAAGCACATTGGTGTCGGGATACTTCTTCCTTTTTCCACGGTTATTGGCCAGCTCACGTCCCGCGAAGCGTTTCAGGTGGGTATTCCTGGAACGAAGCCGCATCTCAGGGACGGACATGACAAGGATTTCTCCCGTGCCACCCCGACGACGCGATCCTTGGTACGGAATTTCGTGGACGGTAGCCTTGGCATTCTAATTAAAGTGCCCCGTCCCCTCTTCTCGCATTCCATTGCATGGAAGCTACTTATATCGGTAGCATTGGCTCACCCATACCACCTGACGCGGCCGCTTCAGGCAGGCAACACGGAGCTTGCTTTCATTTTACCCATTTCATCACTTCCCCACTGACGGATCTTGTTATTCACGACCCTCACAGTGCGCGTCGGTGACTTCCGCTGTCGTCATGACGTTGTGAGGAGTTGCCTCCTTTGAGGACGTTTCCACGTAGCGTGCAACTCACGCTGCCCAGAACACTCACGTCCCTATCGACCCCCCACAATTTGAAACAGGTTGTACCTGGATGCGTGCGCCGATCAAGCCCCGCCAAAAAAAAGGGTACACGCGATGTTGGGTCTTCCCAACGGATCAAAAATGAAATGGTTTACTCCGAACACCACGCTCTCCGCGTCTTGGCAAGTCTGTCGACGTTGGTGCACCATATCCGGAGCACGTCCAAGTATGTACACCCTCGGGGCGCAAAACCGTCCAAATCGTGTTCTCACACCTCTCGTGGCACCGGGAGCTTTAGGATCGATTTGGTATGGGGGTTGCCGTCAGACCAAGGTCCTGACCTGTCGAGCGAGTGACGCGTTGGCAAGGCTGCAATGAGGCAGTCTGCAAATGCAATGAAGGCAGGGCGTTCGCTTGGGTCGTAGACGACCATCAATCTTGATTGGCAGTCGTTGACGCGTTCATCGGATGAGGGGCTCCTCGGTATTTGCCGCTTGACGTGCAGTCCAATTCGGTGCGGTCCAGAATGACGCGCCGGTCGTCCGTCAGGGTGCTCTTGCCCGGATTCGTTGCGGGATTCGAGGCACGACGCTCTCAAACGCCACCAACACTCTATCGGGACAGAATCAGGACAAGAGCACCCAGGTCCCCGAAACGAGGCCGAGAGCACGATCCCGATTGTCCACGTCCCATGGATGGAAAAAGTGACGTGCTGTTCTTCCGTCGGAGGTACGTTCATGCCGACCCTGACGCCCGACAATGGAAACAGGACGTGAACCCTGGAGGGGGACGTGCTGCTGCGGCGATTGCGGTCTTTAGACGAGGTGCATGACGTGATCGCACGTATCACGGGATGATCAACGTTTGACTTCGTCGCCGGATGGACGGGGGATCCGAGCACGCGCAGGGGAGTCGTCCAACGATCACTCCAATCGAACAGATCATGATCCGATGATTGGAGTGTACAATATCGGTGCGTGTCCGATGGAAGCGACGACGCCACATCGCCATCGGTCGGTTACTCGACGCTTTCAGGCCAACGCAGGCGCAAGCATAATGAAGGCACGTAAGCTGTCGATGTGACGCATGACGCGTGATGGATCGAATGGGCACGTTTCCAATGGTATCTTACCGATATCCCCGCGTCGTACGTCAACCGAGTCATGCGGTTCCTCCCTTTTCTTGGGACGATGGCGTTTTTTTTTCTTTTTTCGTTGGCTGCTCGATCGCGATGTGATCGCAGCGCATGATCCGTTCGAGGGTCACATCTATCGCCCAGCGCTGGACACCGGCGATCGATCCGTCCCGAGGGTCTCCATCATCCGCATTGACACACCATCGGCCGCCCCAATCCTCGGTCGGATCATCGTGCATTCTTTTTCAAGTGATAAATGGGGTTAGGCCTGCGTGACTCGGAGAACAAACCGAGACCGAGATCGTCGGACAGCTCGTTCCCGACGACGAGACACGATGCCGCAAAAGCACATTGAATTCCTACCCTTGCGGGTACTGTACCAGGAACCAGGAACACAAACCGATCCGACACACGAGACCCATAAAAAGCAATAAAAAAAAGCAGGCCACGACTCGGTTCACTCCATGACCCACCGCCTCACCGCCAGACATGCCCCAAGCTCGGGATGCAACAACACGGCCGAGAGCCAACGTTGCAACTGTCGTCGTCGGTGGTCTAGAAACGCAGGGCGGTAGCGCGCAAGGGGGGATTTCGGGGGGAGCACGGGGATAAAGTGGTGCAGATGGGGCTATAGGGATGCGATGGGTACGGAACAGGCACGGCCACGGCACAAGACGCACGGGTAGACTCGCTCGAAGGGCTCGGTCGAGTTGTACAAAGGCGCTGTACCGTTTATGCGCATGTATCGTCGTGCTCTGGGTCTGATCAGCATGTGCGCGTGTGCAGACGGGATCCGGACGTGCGTACCTCTTTTGTGCGTATCACACAATCGTACACTGTACCACGTTCAGTCCGCCGAGATGTGCACCAAAGGGGGACGTACCGACGTAGGCGCCACTGAGGGTATCACCCACGTTGATCCACCCGCTGATCTGTACGTCTCTCGCAAACGCCCGGCTCTCGCCCAAGTTGTCCCCAAGCCATATGTCCGAAAAGACCGACGGCGGACCGGGGGAGCGATGGGTCGAATGGCCGTCGAGGGGGTCCTGCTCGGGTGTGAGAAGGTGAGGTCGGGCAGAATCGGTGTACGCACGTCGCAAAGTTCGTCGTAGAATCGGGATTCTTGCTCGACGTCGATCACGTCGGGGATGACGACGAGCAGACCTGTCGCGTTTTGAAACGGGTGCGTCGAGGACATGACAAGCGGCGCAAGAAAAAAAGCTGTCATTGAACGGCTGATACATATCGTGTCACGTGCATATGAGTGACTGTCTAATGGGTCACGCCGTTGCTCTCCACGATCGCCTTGATCATCGCCCCACCGATCATGTTCGCCTCCTCGAACCTCGACTCGAAAAACGTGGCCGTCTGCGCGAACCTGTCCTTGTACAACTCAAAGTTGCCAAACGCGACGCATTGACTCCATCCCCGTGCGGCGACGACAAACTCTAAATCGTCCGATCTGTGCGTCACGTCGTACAGCGCCGCGTGGAGGGCAGCATCTAGGCGCGATACGGAGCGGAAGAGGTACTCTGCCACACCGATCCACAGCCGGAACACGGGCGTTGCTGCGAGCGCGAGATGGTCAAACGGCTGTATCGAAAGACGTGCCCAACAGTCCACCATGGCGAGCAGTGCGAGATGGGAATTGGTTCGGGGAGTGATCCCGGTGGGCGAGGACCGAGTACGTTTGTGGTTGCCGCCAATGGTGAACTGGTCGAGGACGTCCTCTGTGAGGAAGATGGGCGTTGATCCGCCCTCCTCGGTTTCCTTGACGCCGAACACCTTTTCGCGGGCTGTGTATATGCGCTGTCGGAGGCCAGTGTGGTCGCCGGCGAGCATGAGTTTGAAGAGGTCGGTGGCACTGGATGCGTAGGTATCGATCTGGATCTTGGCGGAGGGGTTGAGGATGGCGAGACCGGCGTAGACGTGCCACTTGTTGGCGTATATGCGAAGCATGATGTTGACCTTTACGGTTTCGATGCCACCGACGTACTGGCCGTGTTCCCAGGGATATGAGCGCTGTGCGGCCCATGCCGTACCCATGCTAGCGTAGAGATGATGATCCGTGAGCCGACACGAACGGGAGAAGACGTACGTGAGGAAAGCGGCATGAGTGACTGCCTGGACGTTGGCTGTCACAAGGTCGTGATCTTCGTAGGTGAGGTAGACGTAACGGGGATTGAAGCACTTGAACACGTTCTCGACGACGCGGACGCATTCGTCTGGTGCGCGATGCTGGATAATGACCTAGACAAGGGTGAGACGTGAACCGACGCATGGCAACTGGACGCACGAAAGGCTGTCCAACGGGGGAGACCGTCGGTCCGTGTAGGGAGTGAATGGAGACGATGTGAACGTCATTCGGTAGATGGGCATCGAAGGCGGCTTTCTCGGGTGCTTTGACGGACGTCTGGCCCGAAACGATGGCGCCGACCTTTGTCGCTAAAAGAGATATTTATTCCCATGACAGCAACATGAACGGTCAGACGCTTACATGGGCCATATTCGCGTACTACGTGGTCGATGTACTCTGCTTCCACGGAGTACACGATAAGGTCGGATATGCGTGAGACTGCGTGACCGTCTCTGTAGGGGGTGATGCTGGGCAGGTCTGGGGAGAGACGTGAGAAGGGAGTGTCAAGCGAAATGAGCCATATGACCTTTGTACGTGTGGATGAGCGTGTCATATTTCTCGGGACGATCACAGACGGCGATTCTTTGGCATGTCAGCACGAGAACGAGGTGGGAAGCGGATATTTACTTTTTCCAGCCGGCGTCGGCAAGGAGCTTGGCATACATGGTGCCCATAGCACCCATCCCAATCAAACCAATCGTTGGCTGCTCGTCAAACGGTGAATCGGGCGTGATATCGGACTTCATGACCAGGGGGAGGATAGAATGTACGAGCGATGTACTTTTGGGTTGAAATACCTACTTGGAATGCAATGCAGTTGGGAACGGAGGCGATATCCGCCGGCGCGTATCCACGCCGAATCATGCGGACTCGAAACGCTTTTTGATTTCCTCCACTACCACGAAAAAAAAGAATTAAAAAAAAAAAAAAAAAAGAGATTGTGGCCTTTTTTTTTTTTTTCTCTTGCACCCGCGATACGCAGAGGTGTGTGTGATCCTCGTCGAGTGTCAGCCTCGACTCATACTTGCTCGTTTTCTTTTTGCAGCGTACCTTGATATCCCACATTCCTTAGTCATAACCTCCCTCATTTTTCGACATCCAGTCTATCTCCACCCATTGCTTTTCCCCCTCTTTTGGCTTTGAATCAATTCATCATTGATCCCGATCACCGCCATCTTCGCTTGACCCTGGCTTTCTCTCTCCCCCCCCGGAAGCAACTCTATTTTGGATCCGGAAAAACATACGTACTCTATTTTCCATCTGTTTGCCCCGTTTTCGCCGTCCTCCTCCTCCCGCTTTCCGTCTTCTCTCTCTTTCCTCCCAGGTCTGCCTCTGCCCGTATTATGTACGTCCACGCGCTCGATTTCCCGCTGATCGTATCAATCACCCCATCTAGGCCACCGCGCTTCCTCTGTCTCTAGCACACACCAGCCTCACTCTTGCACCCGTCCGTCTTGCCTCGTCCTTCTCCTCCTCCGCTCACTCTGTCCTCAGATCACCATGTTCTCTGCGCCACGTGACTCGAGTCCCCGCCGTCGCAGTGCATCACGCTCGACCGACGACTATTCCACCAAAGACAGACCCCGCAGATTCTTCCAGCGTTATGTCCACGACCTCAGTATATCCTCCCACTCTTTAGCTACAACAAGCTCCCTTCACGATGATCTACCCATCCCAGCAATGCCTTTCCATGCCTCTCACACAACAAGCTCCCATTCTACTCCCATGACCTCTCCTTCAACCGGGTACAGCAGCCTCTTTCCTGGTTCCCTCTCATCCGCAACATCCGAATCCGTTCCCAACGCAGAAGCAAAATACCAATCCGAGTTCGGTCTCTTGACAAGCTCTCCCATACATGGTTCCGCCTCCTCCGCCTCTTCCTACCCCGCCTCCCCACGTTCCCGGTCGGCAGCCGAGTCAGACCCTCAATCGTCTACACATCGACTGCCTCGCGTATACCCCTCCAGTCATTTCTCAACTCCGCCCTCGACCACACCCGACTCTCCTCCCGCCTCCCCAGCTCCCAGCACCGCTGACAACAGTCCAGCCGACCGCCACACTAGATCCCACTCACGACTCACAGTCAGCATCAAAAATCTCCTCTCCAAATCCGCAGTCCCTTCGTCTTCCCGTTTCTCATTCAATTCGGCCCCCCCGGAGGAAAGCGAGGGTTCTCGTTCGTTTCATGTCCTCGCTTCCGCCGGAAAATGGCCCATGACACCCCGGAAATCTCGCCCCCCCGATCCAGACATCTCCACCACCGTCTCTCCTGCAATGCCTAGCCCTGCTTGCACTTGTTCTGCACCGATGGATGCTCACCGTCGATATGCGAGCGAAGCGGTCGCGAAACTGTATAATGCCACCACAAGCGGTGCCTCGCCACAGAGCCAAGAGTGTACCAACGTCCCGGCCCGAAACGCTGTCCTTGCCTCGGCTCGTGGCAAGGAACCTAGAACGCGAAATGTCCTCAGACGCCGTCCTAGCGGTTCTGCTAAACTCTCCAAGAGTCGCGAGCGAGGCATGAGCACTCCCGCGCATCCACGCGAAGCAGATGCCGATCGTTTACCTCTACCTCAAGGCGGTATACCCTTCCCACTCACCGCCGCCAGCGCGGTTGTCGAGGCCTACAAGCAGCAGGAACGTCACTGTGACGACACTAGTCCTACCAAACTATCGATCGAGGACCGCATGAGCTCGAATGTCTCCCTTGACGGTCGGTTCGCCCTTCCGGAACACCCGTCATCGCCATCGCCGTACTGTACTGTCTTTGGGGCGTCGTTGGCACGTACCTCGCAAGCGGGCAGCCCAGAGGATCAGTGGAGCAGGTCCGAACCAGATCAACCCATCTGGGCCGTTCCTCAGGTCCCACCTTCTCACCATCCCTCCATGTCCGACTCGGCTGTTCGCAGTATCTCACGCAAGGTCTCGACACGGTGGCGAAAGATCAAGGGAGGCGTGGCATCGGAGGAATCGCCTTTGCATGAGAAAGGGCATTCGAAAGCACGACCAAGCCTCCAAGAGTTGTGGGGCTTCGACAAGCCGGGTACACGGTCGACGGGGCGATCCATCGATGGGGTGCCAAACGAGGGGGACCACACATGGGCAAGTCCGACGGAGAGCCATGGACGGTCAGGGTCTGTCAAGACGGATGGGAGTGAGGGTAGAAAATTCTGGCGGATGATGCGCCGGATCAGTACTGGGGGCCTACGGGATCGGTTCCAGTCTGACAAGGTTGCCCCGCCGGTCCCTGCTATTCCAAAGGAACTCTTAGAAAAGGCGAACTATGGTGAACACAACGAGCCTCTCTCGCCGTCACGTCAACAGCCGCCATCGCCTTTGCGGGACAGAGAGCACACACGGATGTCTATGGTTCCAAAAAACATCGCTGTCGCTCGACCAAGCGTAGCAACCTCCTCGTCTTCTCCCAACTCGTCCGACGTTGCATCCACCCAGTTCTTTTACAAGGCTCACTCGGTGCGCTCCTCGATATCATCCTATGGCGAGATCATGGCGGCACCACCCATGCCAGATGTGCTCGACCGACGCATCATCACGCCGCTCGAGCAACTGCGTTTGGCTGATGACCACACTGAAGTTTGTGAGCCAAGTACGTCGTCATTGCTAGCACCGCGATCTCCCCGCCGATCCACGTCTGTTCCTGTCGGTCTGAGAAAGGCCGAGGATACAGAGGATGACCGGGCATCGTTGCTTTCGCCACGTCGTCAGACGTGTTCTGGCGAATCGCCTTCGTCTTCGCGGCCTTCTTCTACAGCTGCTTCTGGTTCCGGGAGCGCACGCACGTCGTTCCAAGGCCGCGGATTTGCCGGATCGAGGCGGGAAGATGGGATCGTCTCGCTGTCGCCACCACCAAGGCCATCGAGGAATTCGAGACGTGGTGGGAGCGGGAGCGTGGCGAGCTTCTCCCCACATTCGACGGTCATGAGACTACCAGACGGCACCGTTGGGATGGGGGGTGCACGGCAGATGGACCGTGTGCCGAGCGCTCAGAGTGACATGACTGCCCGACTCGACACCCCAGGCGCTTCTGCCAACACACAACTCACGTTTCGCGAGCTCGACGCGCCCCGGCGGCCGCCACTGAGCGAGCAGGAAAAAGCGAGCATCTGGGACGACCTGCTGGCGCGGAGTGACATGGCGGGCGGGACGCTGCACATCAATGGTGCGGCGGAGCTGCTGTCGGACAGCCTGCGGTTTTCGATGCAATCCGAGTGTTGATTTTTTTGCTTTCGATTTTTTTTTTTCGAGTTATACCCCCTACGGATCATCCTATTCCGACCCTCTTTTTGTTTCGTTCCTGTACATGTCCTCGAAACGGGTATCTATAGCGACACCTTGGCCACTTTCTCACCCTCCTTCCACGATGATAATACGCTCGCGAGGTATGAACGAAGCTACCTAATGTCTTTCTTTTTATGTTTCTCTCTCTCCTTTTTGCCGGTGTCTTTTCACATAATTATTGTTCTTATTTTGCAGGTTAGC
>JBBPJV010001233.1:0-10433 GCA_038088915.1 Sutorius aff. eximius
TAATGACCGACGATGAGGAATAACTGGCTATGATGCCTGGCAATGGTGTACAATAATGAGAATGAACAGATAGTCAAGTATGAGCCTTCACACTGGAAGAGGAGCATGTAGCAGTGAAGGCTGCTCCCCCTTAGACCCAGGCTATGCACAGGTTGACAAGACTGGAGGGAATCCAGTCCATCTCACCATGCCCTATATATATGCAAGAGGGCATGCACACAGATCATGCTGTGCCAGTACCCTGTTACTAAATAAGGACATGTCTAAGTAATAAGTGAGGTGACATAAGGGGCTAGATTATGACGTAGTGGTCTAGACCCGATGACATCATAAGTAAGGTAAGAGTCCATGAGTATGTAATGGTCACATGACTAGGTCATGAGCCAGGGATGAGGAAAGGCAATCACGTGACAGGATCGGGTGCTGACCGATCATGTGAGCTATAGTACAGGAAATACTAGAGTTCAAAGTATAGCGAATGTAGTACTAGCTAGGCTAACCCTAGACTAGGATAAAAGTTAGGTTAACAGGGACGGTATCATAACACAAAGTGTATACAGAGCCTGAACCTTTGACAACTGTGATCTGAGGTTTCTCAGAGGAACAAGCTAGAGGAAGGACTGGAGAGGTCCCCTCTGTTGGTTCTACACCCCTTCCTTACATGAGTTTTTCACAGACTTTTGTTTCTTCTGATCATGTCATTCTTTTTCATGAACGATGTTGTTTTTGGGCTTTGTAGTCATGTGTTCACACATCACAGTCACTACATACTTGTCTTTTCTTTTTGTTTTTATTTTCACAGCCCTAGTTTTACCTGGAGAAGCAAAACCTAGGAGGGGGATAGTGTTTGTAATGAGTCCAAGGAGGAACTCATAGGACAAGTAGACTCAAGCCCTAGCCCAAGCACATAGTGTTGAAGGCTTACCTGATGACGCACTAGCAACTAATGATGATGAGAACTGGCTATGATGCCCAGCAATGGTGTAGATGATGAGGAAATGAATGGTTAGTCTGTATGAGCCTCAACTCTGGAAGGGAAGCTTAATAGCAGCAGAGGCTGCTCCCCCTTAGACCCAGGTGATGCATAGGTTGACAAGACTGGAGGGAATCGAGTCCATCTCACCGTGCCCTATATATATGCAGAGAGGCCAGCACACAGACCATGCTATGCCAGTATCCTGTTACTAAATAAGGACATGTCTATGGTAAAGAGAGAGGTGACATAAGGGGCTAGATTATGACATAGTGGTCTAGACCTGATGACATCATAGATATGTAAGAGTCCAGAATACTCTATGGTATGTAATGGTTACATGACTAGGTCACATGCCAGGGATGGGAATGGGAATCACATGACAGGATCAGGTGCAGACCGATCACATGAGCTATAGTACAGGAAATATGACTAAGTCCAATGTATGATGTGGTGTCCATCTAGCTAGGCTAACCCTAGACTAGGAGTGAAAGTGAAAAGAGCATGAATAGTTAGGTTAATGGGAACGGTATTGTAACAGGAATGAGATGACATAAGGGGCTAGACTATGATGTAGTGGTCTAGACCTGATAACATCATAGATATATAATAGTCCATAAGCTACTGATGATACATATGGTCACATGACTAGGTCATGTGCCAGGGATAGGAATGGGAGTCACGTGATAGGTCATGTTCTATGCTACAGGAAATATGCAAGTCCAATGTACAATATAGTGTCTGTCTAGCTAGGCTAATCCTAGACTAGAAGTAAAAGTGTAAATAATTAGGTTAACAGGGATGGTATCGTAACAGTGTTACAATACTGTCTCCATTAACCTAACTTTTATCCTAGTCTAGGGTTAGCCTAGCTAGTTGGACTATGAACTCATACTTTGGACTTAGTATTTCCTATACTATAGCTCACGTGATCAGTCAGCATCAGATCCTGTCATGTGATTCCCCATTCCCATTCCTGACATGTGACCTAGTCATGTGACCATACATATCATAGAGTATTCTGGACTCTTACATACTTATGATGTCATTGGGTCTAGACCACTACATCATAGTCTAGCCCCTTATGTCACCACATTCTCTACCTTGTATTACTATATGGGGTACTGGTGTAGGGAACACCAGTTCCCTGCATGCATATTGCATGCACCATTGCACTTCAGTGCACTTCCAATCCCCTTCCAATCATCCATTCTGCTTGTCCCACACATCCATATCCTTCTGTTGGTGAGTCTTTCTTTCCTTCCACTACAGTACAATGTTGGACTTGGCTGCATTATATCTACAAACCATCTGGTTTCAGCTGGATTATTTTACATATGTTTCCTCACATTGTAGGTAGTGTTTCCAGTACCTGGAACAATCTGGGTCCAGTATATCCTTGTACTTGTGTCTGAAATAGGACTCATCTTTCCACACTCATCATCTAACAGCTGAGAAATTGCACCTGGGCCATGTTTTATGCTATTCTGCTTTCCTTTCTGCTGCAACTTTAACACATACCACATTCTGATAACCCAGAATACTGCCTGCCTGCTCCAGAAGTGTTCAGGTTGCTTACTTTGCACTAGAAGAGAGTCAGTAAGTCCTGAGCTTTACCCTTCAAAGCTTCTGCTCTTCTAGAATCCCCTTGGGGTCAAACCTATTGCATCCCCTTCTTATTATACTACCTGCTCTACATTCAAGAGTAGGTATCAGTTTTTCAACTGGAGTTCACCATGAGGGTTTCTGTTGAGTTGAAGAGGAGGACCCTCAGCCCAACTTCACAGTGATGAGAATTTGAGCAGCTACTAGAAGACTTATGAAACCTCAAACTTACCAAGGATTCAAACTTTTTCCATCTGCTTGAAACTGATGATATCAAGCATTCCAGGTCATCACCCTCAACACCTGACAGCTCAGGTACTGACATTGACAATATCCTATCTGAACTTGTCAAACCTAGGATATCAGGAACATTCTGTTATTCTTCACCAGATCAGTTGAAATTGCAACCAGGTATCACCTCCTCCATTTTCTGATCTGACCCTACTTCCATCTTGGGAAATAATCCTAAAGATACCCCTGAGGAGATCTCATTCAACTCCTGTATTCTGGGGGCCTTTACTCACTCTTCACCTTGTATCCTGAACCAATCTCCATCTTTGGCAAATGCTTTCCCATCAACCCTAACACTGGCTTAGTCACCCCCTGGAAAATTTTGGGCCAGCCCATCGGGTTCTAGACCATTGGAACAATCCCCATCACCAGAGTCAAGTCTGGTGAAAAACAGGTACCTACTCTGGAATATAGAGCAGGTAAGTATAATAAGAAGGGGGTGCAATAGGTTTGACTCCAAAGGGATTCTAGAAGAGCAGAAGCTTTGAAGGGTAAAGCTCAGGACTTACTGACTCTCTTTTAGTGCCAAAGTAAGCAACCCAAACACTTCTGGAGCAGGCAGGCAGTGTTCTGAGTTATCAGAATACAGTATGCATTAAAGTTGCAGTGGAAAGGACAGCAGAATAGCATAAAATGTGGCCCAGGCATGGTTTCTAGGTTGTTAGATGATGAGTGCAGAAAGATGAGTTCTATTTTGGACATGAGTACAAAGATATACTGGACCCAGACTGTTCCAAGTACCAGAAACACTACCTACAATGTGAGAAAATGTATGTAAAGTAATCCAGCCGAAACAAGATGGTACATAGACATAACATGGCTGAGTCTAGCATTGTACTGTAGTGAAAGTCTGTGAGAATGAAAGAAAGACTCACCAACAGGAGGATATGGATGTGCAGGACACACAGAATGGATGATCAGAAGGGGACCAGGAGCATACTGAAGTGTGATGGCAAGCACAATATGCATGCAGGGAACTGGTGTTTCCTACACTGGGACAGTCCCTTTCCTTTCTACTACATCCATCAGAATCTTCAACTTCTTGGTTGTCATCTCCACCATTCATATCAGTTATACCACCTATCCCAGCTACCCCAGCAATCAACTCAAGACTGGCAATGGCCAACCTGAATTCCATTCAGATGTCTCTCTGAGGAACTCAGAATGCACCCCATTTTGACAGAAAAACTCCATCTCTCCTCCCTCATTATTTAGAAGATATTGATATCTTAGGAACTGTGGCTGGTTTAGATGATGCTGGAGGCAGCAATGGGGTATACTGACCTCGAAGAGGTGGAAGTATGGGAAATCTTACAGGAGGCCCATGCTATTCTGGCAGACTGGGATGCATTTGTGACAGTAGTCAAGGTCTTATATCCCAGATGCAAGGGTAACAATTGATACTGCAGAGCTGACCTTCAGTACCTTGTACAGGAGTATAAGGTGAAGTTAATGTGAAATCAGGATGAGCCAGGGAAATACCAGTGGAAGTTTACCAAAGTTGCTTCCCTCCTTGTCACCACCAGAAAGCTCTCAGATACTGAGAGGGACTTCTTCTTCTTGTCTGGCTTTCCCTCAGATATCAAAGACCACATCCATCACTGGCTCTCCATTGTCAAACTGGATATTCACCCAGAAGACCCATATCCCATTGCCAATGTCATTTCAGCTGCCAAATTCCTCCTTACCAGCTTGGCCTTTCAAGCACCAGCCCTAGCTCCTGCTCATGGAACTGGATCCATCCCAGTAGCCATGCCAGCAGCAGCATTGACCTACCACCCCTTCCATCCCATCATTCAGACAGCTCTGGCCCCTGCACTTTCTCAGATGCCAGTTGTTAAGCAAGAGTTCATTGTTAGTGGACAGCAAGGTGCTATGGCCAGCAAGATGTGCATGTTTTGTGATGAGCTTGGGCACTTCACCTGGTCCTGCATTAGATGCCAGGAATATATCAATTCTGGTCAGATTGTCAGAGGCCCAGATGGCCACCTTTACTTTCCAGACAGTAGCCAGACCCCCCATATTCCTGGAACCACCTGCACCCATGACTGTGTGGACAAGGTTGAGGCTGAAAAGGCCACAGTTACTGCATCATTTTCCTCCATACCTTCATTGTCCACTAATCACATTAGGGATGTACCACCCCACATGACAGCAGGTATTCTATCCTTGTCATGCCCAGAAGGGGATGCTGTGTTAGACATAGACCCCATGGCATTTATGACAGCCACACAAGTATTCACCTCATGCAACATGAATGAACCAGAATTCCAACCCTTTTTAGCTCAGGCCTGGGCCACCTTCCAAGCTGAACACAGTGCAGGCAATAAAGGCAAACAAGTCCAGTTCAATGGTGTGGCAGTACTGCCAATGCCCTCAAGATTGGATCCTCATGCTGCTTTGGTCAATGAGGAGATAGATTTACCGAAATCCAGCATGCAAAGGTATCAGTGCCCAGACCATCCAGTAGGCCACCAATGCCCCTACTGGCCACCCAGCCAGCAGGGCCACATGCAATCAAAGCAGCCACTATCAAACTGGTTGGGCCAGTGATGCCATCTGGTAGTAACTTCCCAAAACCACCAAATGCTAACCAGGATCCCCATTCCTCTTCTTCCACATCTCAATACAGGTACTTGTTTCTGTTGGAAGACAAGACCACACTGAAGTGGGTACTTGAAAATGTCTTGGGAACCTCCATCCTGGTGTCTCTGAAGGACCTTATTGCAGTTAGCCCAGACCTCTGGAAGTAGTTTTGGGACATGACTATGGTTAAAAGGGTGTCATCATCCACCTTGTCAGCTAACATTGTACAGGTCAATGAGCTGTCAGGTCATGATCCTGGCCAGGTGGAACGTGAATTTGGCAGTCAGATCATCCAAAACAAGGATGGCCTGATTGTGGCACATCATAGCCTGCCCCTTTGCTCTATCAAAGCACAGGTAGGACTGGCCAAAAAAGAGCTAACCTGCATCTTAGATTCCAGATCCAAAATTGTTGCTATGCTAAAGCAGGTATGGGAGTCTCTTGGCTTGCCCATCCAATCAGATCACATCATGATGATGTCATTGGCAAACACAAATACTGACAGCACACTAGGGGTTATAGAAGACCTTGTGCTTGACTTTGGCCCCAACAAAGTGTGCTTGCAGGTTCAGGTCCTGTCCCAAGCCAATTTTGATCTCCTACTGGGGCAATCCTTTTATTGTCTCATGAGCATGACTACTGATGATTTCCCAGATGGTGGACAGATGATCACTCTCAGGGACCTGAATTCCAGGAAAGAATACTGGCTGCCAACCCAGCCATGGACTGAAGGCTGCCCCTAATGTCACTGCAGTTTGAGCTGTGCAAACCATCAGAGCATTGTGGAAATGGATTTTTATGCATCAATGATCTGCTGAAATGCTGGGGAGAGCCTGTAGTCCAATCTGCCCCTGTTCTGAACTATTCTCCATATCATATGCATCACACCCCAAACTCCCTTTTGATGTACTGTACCCTCTTCACTTCCCCTGGACATGAACAACATTTTCATCCATCTCCTTCATACTCTTATCTTTCCTCTACTCAATCTGAGCTTAATCTGGACTCTATTTCAGCCTTACTTTCTACACTTTCTTTTGATACCACCTCCCACATATTGGCCTACAAGCCAGTAGTCAAAAAGGTCCAGGCAATCTCAACACCTCTGATGAAGGATTATCAAGTGACCCAGCACCTACTGGACAACCCATTAGCCAGCTTATCAGAACTTCCAACTATTCCCCCTGACTTCATCCCAGGCATCTGTAATGAGCCCAAGGAGGAACTCATAGGGCGAGTAGTCTCAAGCCCTAACCCCAAGTGCATGGCATTGAAGGATTTACCTGATAATGCACTAACACCAACAATGATAAAGGAAGAACTGGCTATGATGTCCAGCAATGTTGTATGATGATGAGGAATAACAAATGGTTAGTCTGTATGAGCACTCAGCACTGGAGGAAAAGCCTAGAGCAGCTGAGGCTGCTCCCCCTTAGACCCAGGTAATGCACAGGTTGACAAGACTGGAGGGAATCCAGTCCACCTCACCATGCCATTTATATATGCAAAGGGCTTGCGCACAGACCATGCTGTGCTGGCACCCCATTACTAAATAAGGGTACATGTACAGAAGAGAATGTGGTGACATAAGGGGCTAGACTATGACGTAGTGGTCTAGACCCTATGACATCATAAGTATGTAAGAGAGTCCAGAATACTCTATGGTATGTAATGGTCACATGACTAGGTCACATGCCAGGGATGAGGAATGGTAATCACATGATGGGATTGGGTGCTGACCAATCACGTGAGCTATAGTACAGGAAATATGATGAAGTCCAAAATGTATGAATAGTCCAACTAGCTAGGCTAATCCTAAACTAGGATAAAGTTGGATTAAAGGGAATGGTATTGTAACAGCACCTGGTTTACCTGTTGAAATTGTAGTGTTTTGTTCATTCATTAACACTATAATTATTTCTTTTATGATATAGTGATTATATTTCACTTTATCATATCTAGGCTCATAATATGACAGATCTAGTCCATTCTATGGCTAGAACAGTTGAGGACTGGCATTGATCTGTCCTGAGCTATTCATGATATCTTTCCCTTATCATTTCAATTGTTGTTTAGGGTATGATATCATTCACTGCTAGACCAATAGTGTTTCTACTTCATATCTTCATTGTTATCAACCAATTGCTATTCATTCTAACATAGAATCACTGCTTTACATCTCCATTCCAAAGTATCACAGAGATGTATATAAATTCGGGTCCTTAAGACCCATTGATCTCTAAGCTTTTCTCCACATCTTTCAGAGTGAAGCTCCAAGTCTTTCTCAAGTACTTCGACTGTAACTGGTGAGTATCTCCCACCAGTAACTCATTCCCTATTGCTGTTGCCTGTGCACCCAAGCGAAACAGTCTTGTTTCATTATTACCCAGGAGTGGTTTGATGCCCTGGACCTTGATCTGTCCAATTTGCTATGGCCAGAAGAGCTGAAACTCATTCAGTGGATCATCTGGACCCACAAAATGGCATTTGCCTGGGTTCTGACAGAATGGGGCCAGTTCAACAAACACTATTTCCCCCTGGTGAAGATCCCAATCATGCTGCATACCCCTTGGATGCTCCAGAATATTCCTATTCCACCAGCCATCTATGACCAGGCCCTTCAAATTGTCCAACACCAGATCGCTTCTGAAGTCTACAAGCCATTGACTGCATCCTACTGGTCCCAGTGGTTTTGTGTTCTTAAGAAAGATGGAAAAAGCCTTTGGCTTGTCCATGACCTGCAACCCCTTAACACAGTCACTATCTGTGATGCCTCAGTACCTTTACTTGTCAAGCACCTTGCAGAATTGTTTGGCAGGTATGTGGTTTATGGAATGATGGATTTGTTTGCAGGATATGACTTTTACGATAGCTCCTGGGATGCCCTGGTAATATTTTTCTCTTCACTGTCATTGTCCTAATCACATCAATCCTGGCACTCAAACATTTCCTTTCACTTCACTCCTATCCATGGACTACCTGATAGTGGCCTCATTCCTCCCATCCATAGTGCCTCTGCTGACCTCCAGACATAAGGCCTCTCTACTTACTCTCTGTTCTGCACTCTGTTGACATGGAACCCCATATTTAACCACCCTGCTTGTTTCCCTTTGCATAGATCCAATTGGTCTATATCCAGGTGCATCCCATTTCACCTCCTATCCCCTTTTCAAGGGTTTCCTACCAATCAGATAGTGTTACCAGTACTCTGGGACATTCTTTTGATTTCTCTGGCATTCCTGAGTACTGGTAGCAGTTCATACTTAAGCTTCATGTGTGCACTCCTGTACACTAGCTTTAGTGTAACCGGAATACATGCTATCTAAACTCCTCAGTGTTGATCACCTGAGTCCCTAGAGTTGCCAGTACTTGTCATCTGCAACTTCCATGACATCCTTGGTCATCAGTGCTGTGAGCCTGTGACAACCCACGACCACTCCAAGCCTTATGTGCTCAGCCCTTGACTCTCTGTGGTTGTCTATCGATATCCATAGCAACTTCCAAGAACCTAGCAGTATAAACAGTCATGACCATGCACCTCCAGCCTGGTCATAACAATGACCAATGTCCCCTCCATCCAGAGTCTCAGGATCTGACTACCTTCAACATGCCACTTGGCCCTCATCAATTGACTACTGTGCTGATGGGGTATACTAATGCAGTACAGATTTACCAAGCTGACATGTGTTTTGTCCTGCAAGACAAGATACCACATTATACCACCCTGTTACACCTAGTCTGACAAGGAGTAGGAGTGATGGTTTATACATGCTAGGATGGTTCCGGGGATTCTGCTGGAGTATTCACAGACGGAGGTTAAGGAAGCTTATAGCAGTGATGCTACTAGGTCAAGGACTGAGGGAAGCTAGTTTGTGGAAACTAAGCTTTTTAGACAAGAAGGAGAATAGCATCGTATTCCAGTTATGCTAAGACTAGTGTACAGGAATATGGGCAAAGGATTTAAATACCAACTACTGTCACACTTTGAAAATGCGAGGAAAGTCTAAGGAAATGGTATCTGAAGTACAACAAGTACTATTCAATTGGGGAAAACCCTAAAAAGGGGATGGAGGTGAAACAGGGCATACCCGGATGTAGGCCAATCGGATCTAAGTGAAAGATAAAGCAAACCAGGTAAGTAACAGAGTTCTGCAGAGGCAGAATAATCGAAAGATGAGTAAAGTAAGAGACTTCATGCCCAGAGGTCAGTGGAGGCACTGCAGATGGGGGGGATGAGCCACTATCAAGTAGTCTGAAGATAGGGGCGAAGGAAATTCATAGTCTGAGCATCAGATTGGACATGGCTTTTAGTACAATGATAGAGAAGAGAAAATGGTTATCAGGGCATCCCAGGAGCTATCATAACAATACCCCCTTAGTATGTCTGAGAATCATTGAGAAATTAGATGTACCTGTTGGGGTCATCTGCTGGGATGACATCAGGAGTGGGATAGTTGAGCTCTCCATCCTCTAGCTCATCTCCTTCTCTTTCCCCTTTTTCATCATCCACTTTGCCTTTTGGAGTCATCTGATACATCAAGGTGGAGGGGTATGGAGAGGGGGTGCAAGGGGGTTGCCTCCCAGTGGCAGGGGAAAGGTGTGGATGATGGACACTAGCTGTTCCCTGAAAGTCAGGGGTACAAGACATGAGGGTCGGGGTTGGGGAGGGTGCCTCAGGAATCTGGCGAGGGTGTGTCGGAAGCAGGTTGCCTGGACACGCAGACTGATTGTAACTGGAGGAGGTGTCATTGCAGATGGGGCAGGTATAGTAGGGGCAGTTAACCTGGGAATGCCCCAGTCATCTGCAGTGGAAACAAGCTTCATGGTAATGGGGGTGAGAGGAAAGGAGGGAGACAGTGCCATGGCCTCCAGTGAGGTATGCATCCTGCTGTATGCAGATCATGAGGTTGAGTCTGGGAGGAGGAGATCTGGGTCCAGGATATGGGTCAGGCGTGAAGAGACAGGTGAGAGCATTTGT